>APFE030229403.1:84501-121242 GCA_000404065.3 Pinus taeda
GATATATGGGTGTGAGCTGTGCCCATTCAGGCTACCCAGATTTGTGCCCATGAGGCTCTTTGCCCTGGAGTATTTCAGACAATTCGGCAATGCCGATCAGATCCATTTTGCAGGGAAAGGCAAGAAGGCACAATTAAAAGTTAAAAACCAGCTTGGTCATTTTGTTTTAAACAAAAGAGAAGGATGGAAGGAGGCAGATAGGATGTTGGAAGGCCTTGGCCTAACACTCAGTTTCCCCTAGAAGCCCTATGACCCCAATGGCTTTATATCTTTGAGAAGATTGAAATACAAACTCTCTAGCTATGAGCATGAGAGCAAGCTCCATATATTGAGACATGCCAACCAGCCAAAGTGGAGGAAAAACACCTTAGTAGAGCCTGTATCTCAGGAAGAGCTAGTGGAGAGAGCTAGAAGACATTTATTAAAAATGGCTGACTTGGAATGTCCTTCTCAGGTGCCTGCTCTACCAAATCCTCACACAACAGCACCTGCTTCCTCCTCTGCAACACAACAAGAGGCAGCACAAACTTCAGTACAGGGACAGGGCAAGGGAAAAGACAAAGAAATGGAAGAAGCAGAGGGCCAACAGGGCCAGCAAGGCCAACAACAGCAACCCCAGCAACAACAGCAACAAACTGATCATCAGGATCAAGAAAAACAGAAAGCAGAAGGCTAGGCAGCCACTCAAGAAAGAGCAACTAATATGGCGCCTCCTAGACAGGATTCTAGGGTAGACTCCTCTGTCCTCCAAACCCCTCAAAGGGAGGACACTAGCAGAAAGAGAGAGAGGGAAACACCCCTCACAAAAACATCAGACAAGAGGCAAAGGCTCAACCCTTTTTCAGAAGAGGAAATGCACAGCCTGG
Organism: Pinus taeda; assembly: GCA_000404065.3. Taxonomy (NCBI): domain Eukaryota; kingdom Viridiplantae; phylum Streptophyta; class Pinopsida; order Pinales; family Pinaceae; genus Pinus; species Pinus taeda. Next base: position 85,368 of record APFE030229403.1, read on the forward strand.
AGACTTCTGCCAGCTCATTGCATCAAGAGCAGGATAAAGCAGCACTAGGGGAGGTCAGCTCCTCATGACAACAGTAGAACACGGCTGCAGGCATAAAGGAGCAATTTAAAGAGGCCAAAAGGAGGAGTGAGCCAATAAAAATTCGGCTCTATAATCATTTATTAAATATGGCCCCTGCAAATCAACAAAGGCTAATGGCTACCTTTGATGTGCAAGAAGGCAAAATGACTATGAGCCATTTTTCCCCTACAGTGCAGCAACCTCAAACAGCTACAGATTATATAAGGATGAACTTAGAAGTCCTTTCAAAGGACATCCACCCCATGGACCAGATCGAGCTCCACAAGCAGACAGGTGAGATGGTCTATGCCACTCTGGCAGATAAGACCTTGATAAATTACAGGCTGCAAAATAGTTTAAACAACACTGCAGCACAGCTTGAGTTGGAGAGGGCATCCTCTCAAGCTAAAGACAACAGAATCAAGGCATTGGAGGAAATAATTATAGAGTTTGGGCATGATCCCAATGACGTTAAGGCAATACAGCAGGTCCTTAAACTGAGGGATGCAGATATAGCTGCAATTAAGAAGAAAATGAAGATCCCCCCAACTCTACATCCACAAACAGATGAATTCCCCCAGCAGAGGCAAGAAAAGGATGCCACTTCATTATTAATGACATTATATAAAGAACTGATAGAAACGCAGGAAAAGCTGCAAGACACTGAGACAACTTTAGAAGCAGCGTTACAAAGGAGGGAGACAAGGCAATCTTCCAAGCCACCCACAGAATCGATAGACCTTGAGGAGACCCCTCAAGATACTACCCCTCCAAAACAACAGGCACAACAGGATCTTCCAAGCACCACAGCACCAGCCACTACAGCACCAACAACAGAGCAGGCCGAGAGCCTGGACATGCAGAAACTAAGGCAAGAAATTCAGGTACTAGAATCTCAGATGTCAGAACTCAATCAAGCCAAGGAAAGCTTAGCAAAGATAAATGAAAAATATGATAAGTCTAAGCAAAATGTGGCTGAGAGGGAAAGAGAAGTAAAAGCCCTGAAGAAAACAATTGCAGAGCTAGAAAAAGAGCTCAATTTTGAGAAGGTTACAGCAGAGCTTAAACAAGTAATTTGGACTGCCATTGGACAATCAATAACTAACCAATGGGAGTACATTGATGCCATATATGAGCAAGTGGGACTCATTGGCAGGGCAAGGAAAGAACTACACAGAGCAAGAAACTCCCTAGGCAACATGGCAGACCTTGCCCCCAGGATGATTGAAGTTCTCAACTACAGGACAAGTTCCCAGCTGGTAAAAATGGGAATTGGTAATAGGACTGAAACCATTTCTCTGATCAAAAGAGCCACAACAATGAAAATTTTGATCCAAACTCTAGACTGGAGAACCCAAGATATGCAAGCAGATATAAACAAATTTCAGAATAGGTTCTCGACCCTGCAGGACAAAGGGCTTCCCAGCTTGCTAGAATCAGGAAAGTTACTCTCTCATGAAAAATATATCAAGAGGGTAAGCGCTTTTGCAGCAATTCAGATTGCTGAGACACCAGGAACATCTACAGCAGGCCCAGTAACAGGGAAAATTCTTTTTGAAAAATTAGATAATTTGTTTTTTATTAGAAATGAAGTATCACATCTATTTGATGAGCCCCCCCATTTCTACAAGTACACAGAGGCTGATGAGACCTTAGGGTCAATTTTGAGGCATCAGCTTCCTCCTCCAGATACATGGCAAGATTTAATAAAGTTACTTTTGAACCAAAGTTGAGAGGATTAAATCTTTTCGGTAAAAGGTTTATACTACATATACAGATAAGCAAAAGCCATAACAGCAAGTATGAAGACGCTGAGCCAACTTAGCACAGGTACTCGACATCAGCAGTAGCATCAGCAAGCACAGGTGGCAGGGCCAAGAAGATACAAAAAATCAGAGTGGCAGAGCACTTCATTCTACATTTATGATAAAGCCACACAGCTGACTTCGCAGTGCCCAAAGGTCAAAAATTTATCCTGACAGGAGTAAAAAGCTTTTAAGAGTCATTTATATTTGCAATTACTTCTCATCTACTCTCCATGTACGAGTGTAAGAGATATTTTCCTCTCAGATGACTCAATACCTGAGATATTTCTGTATGAAACATCTATATATTCCCCCTCGCGTTTGTTTAGAGGGGTTGGATTTCGGATGTAAAAAAGCTCTCATTTTCTCTTCTGTTACTCTCATGTTGTAAAGATTCAGACAGCTAATACAAAGAACAATGGGATTTCTTCAGATATTGTCTCTCATGGTGACTTGCTGGTGTGTGGCTTAAAGTTGCAGGATTCCTGTGTATTCCATGGCTCAATAAGTTTCCTTATTCCTTTCTGTTACAATTATATTTGCCATACTTTCTTGTATCTCTCATGTTTCCCACGTATATTCAATCTCTGAATAGCCAGGAAAAAGAATAACCCAGGATTTAATCTTCGATTACCCTAAGTTCAATCCTAGCTGTTTTTATATGTTTTCTTCAGTTATGGTATTTAAAGAGTAATTCTTCAGTGCTACCTTTAATATTGTATCATCACTAGAGCATGTTATTTCAGGAATTCAAGAAATTGCTCCCAGATAACAGTCTCTTTCACACCAGTCAGCTCAAGTAAAGAATTCTTAATTGCTCTTTGCTAAGTTGTTCCTCATTTCGCTCTCAATCTTTATAGTTTGTTTCACAGAATACATACAGGCCCTGTATTTACCTCCACACTTCAGTCAAGACCTCAAGGGAACAGTAGTCCAAGACCCCATTGCCCAATGGATTAGCTTTACCTGAAGACAGACACTAAAAGCTATCAGAAGCATCCTCCCAACCAAACACAAAAACAACCAAAAATTCAATTCACAACTAGCCTAAAACCTTCACTAGAAGCAGTGACAAAACTAACAGAGAGAGCCCTCTCTGACTACAGCTGGGCTAGAAGCTGTAGCCCAAAGATTGGTTAGTGGTTACCCCGGCCGTATTCTCTTAGGAGTCAAAGAGAACAACCTGGGTGTTAACAGTCACAATGTGATGTTGGACCATGGTTGAATTTCATATTGGGATAATCTTTATCACAATGCAGCATTCGACTATGGTTAACCATGGTTGACAATGGTTTATTTTCATATTGAGACAATATTTGTGAGAATGTGACATTGGACCATAGTTGACCATGGTTGACAATGATAATAAACCCAAGAGATTTATATTAAATTGTAGGATTAATGTTATAAACCTTGTGAATAATATTATACTATAGGAATATAAACCCTTTGTTAAATATTATAAACGCTTAAATAATCATGAATTGCCATGGTTAATTTTCATATTGAGACAATATTTGTGACAATCTGATGTTGTACCATGGTTAATGATTATTATAAACACAAGATATTTATATTAAAATGAAGGATTAACACTATAAACCCTATGAATAAAGTTATACCCTGGGAATAAGAACCCTTATATTAATAAACCCAAGGGATTGACATTATAAGCCTAAGGTATATAAAACCTACGATAAATATTATAAACCCTAAAATAAACATGGTTGACCATGACTTACCATGGTTGGTTTTCATATTGAGATAATCTCTGTTAGAATGCAACGTTTGACCATGGTTGACCATTGTTGATTTTCATATTGAGGTAATCTTTTTCATAATGTGACGTTGGACCATGGTTGATCATGATTATAAACCAAAGGGATTTATATTAAACCATAAACTAATATTAAAAACCCTATGAATAATATTATAGCCTAGGAATATGAACCCTTAGATCAATAAACCTAAGGGATTGATATTATAAACCCAAGGGAGAAATTCTAAAACCCCAAGGTATTATAAATCCTAGGGAATAATATTAAGAAAATCTTTGTCACAATGCGACATTGGACCATGGTTGACCACAATTGATTTTCATATTGACAATATTTGTCATAGTACGATGTTTGACCATGGTTTACCATGGCTAAGCATGGTTGTCACAATGTGATGTTGGACCATGAGACAATCTTTGTCACAATGTGATCATGGGTATTAATAATCATTGACCATGATTGACCATGGTGGAGAATGATTGATTTTCATATTGAGAGAATGTTTGTCACAATGAGACGTTATACCATAGTTGATCATGGTTTACCATGGTTGACAGTGATTGACTATGGTTGACCATGATTGATTTTCATATTGAGACAATCTTTGTCACAATGTGATGTTCAACCATGGTAAACCATGATTGTCCATGGTTGCTTTTCATATGGACCATGATTGAGCATGATTGACTTTCACATTGAGACAATCTTTGTCACTATGTGACATTTAACCATGTTTGGCTATGGCTTACCATGATTGACCATGGTTGACCACAGTTGAATTTCACATTGAGACAATCCTTGTCACAATGTGACGTTGGTCCATGGTTGACCATAAATGACCATGGTTGACAATGGTTGAAGATGGTTGATTTTGATATTGAGACAATATTTGTCAGAATGTGACATTGGACCATATTTGACCATAGTTTAACATGATTAAAAACCCAAAAGATTTATATTAAACCCTTGGATTAATACTATAAACCCTATGAATAATATTATACCCTAGGAATATGAACCCTTAGATTAATAAACCCAAGCGATTGATATTATAACCAAGGGACTAATAAAACGCAAGGGATTAATACTAAAAACCCAAGGGATTATAAACCCAAGGGAATAATATTAAACCCTAGGGTTTAATATTATAAAACCAAGGTATATATCCCATAAGATAAATATTATAAACCATAAAATTAACGTGGCTGACCATCGTTGACCATGGTTCATTTTCATATTGACACAATCTTTGTCACGATGTGACATTGGACCATGGTTGACCATGATTTATTTTCATATTGAGACAATATTTGTCACAATGAGATGTTAGACCATGGTTTACCATGACTGAATTTCATATTGAGACAATGTTTTTCACAATGTGACGTTGGAGCATGGGTAAATTTCATATTGAGAAAAGCTTTGTCACAATGTGATGTTAGACCATTATTGACCACGATTATAAACCCAAGGATTTATATTGAACCTAAGGATTAATGTTAGGATTGGAAATAAGACTCTAGGTTTGGATAATATTGTTTGTTCCAATTTTCTTTCCTCTTTTTGTAATAGAGTTGTCAATCTCTCTATCTTTTCTTTTGATCCCCCTATCTTTAGTCTTTTGGAGAAAATTTTAAATTTTTCTCTTGCTCCTAGAAATATCTTGGTTGATGATATTATCGATGACATTGAATATGGTAATAAAGACTTACCAAACATCACTAAAGATATCATTTGTCAAGACTATAAGGTTGTCCTTAGAAAGGAAAATCCATCCAAGAACGATATCAACAAACCTGAGTTTGACGCTCTCAAATTGTTAAATAATAATAAGAATATTATTGTTCTCAAAGCTGACAAAGGTGGTGATGTGGTTATTCTTGATAAGGATGATTACCGTAGGAAGATGTTGGAACACCTCCATAATAGCGGGAGCTACAGGAAACTCAACAAGGATTCCCTGAAGAAGATTTCCAAAAGTGTGGGAAGTAGCTCGGTCAGCTCATTCAATCATAAGCTTATAGAAAGTTGCCCTCTTACCCCTAGAAACTATGGCCTGCCAAAGATTCATAAGTAAGGGGCTCCTCTGAGACCCATTATCAACATGATAGGGGGGCCAACTTATCTTCTTGTTAAATATTTAGCCCAGAAGCTTAAGCCCCTTATTGGCCATACATAATGCTTCCTTAAGGGCTCTGCAATGTTTGTCAATGAGTTAAAGAGTTTCAATATTGATCCGGATGACAAGCTTGTGATATTTGATGTGGCCTCCCTCTACATTAATATCCCTATCAACGAGGCCATCGAAGTCATCAAGCATATTACAGATCTTAATATGACTAATTTAGTTGGTATTTTTCTTACTTCTACTTTATTTTCATTCAATGGGGAATTCTATGAGAAAACTTGAGGTGTTTCCATGGGTTTACCCCTCTCCCCTGTGGTAGCTAATCTATTCATGGAGGATTTTGAATCAAAGGACTTAGCTTCTTCTCATCTATTGCCTAATATGTGGAAGAGGTTTGCGGATGACACTTGTGTCATCTGGTCCCATGATAAGGAATAGTTGGAACTGTTTTTCCTCCATCTTAACAATTAATCTAGTTCTATAAAGTTCACCATGGAATTTGAAAGTAATGGTAATATTCCCTTCCTTGACGTACTCCTCTCAAGGAATAATGATGGCTCTCTTTCTCATCAAGTATTTCATAACAAAACTCATATAGAACAATATATTCATGCTAAATCTCATCATTTCCCAACTTAAAATCTTGGTGTTCTCAACACCTTAGCGACTAGAAATTTAAGAGTTTCCGATGACAACCATCTCAATGAAGAGAAAGCACATCTCCTAAGTGTTTTCTTTAATAATGGGTATAGTAAGCACCAATGTACTAAGGCTTTCCTTATAGATGAAAAGGGTCCCAGGGCTAAGAAAGATACCAAGGATCGATTTTTTGGTGTTCATCTTCCTTTTATCCAAGGGACCACTGACAAGATTGTGAAGATCCTAAGGAAGCATAAGGTGGCTTCAACCTTTAGGACTTTAAATACTATTCGGAGCTCCCTTAGATCTGTTAAAGACCCAATGGACCTAAAGAATATGAAGGGTGTTTACATTATCCCATGCTCTTGTGGGACTCCCTACATTGGTGAGACTAGTCGCTCGATTAGTCAAAGGATTCGTGAACATGCCACTATCATCAAGCATGGCAGGACTCGCTCCTCTACTTTGACAGAGCATGCAGATAAATCTAAACATCACATCTACAATGAGGAGGCCCAATTTGTTGGTAGGGTTAGTCATTTCCATCATCATAAATTGAGTGAGGCCCTAAAAATGGAAAAAAAGCCCAGTAATTTGAATAAAGATGGTGGTTGGATTATTAATAGAAGTTGGTTCCTTGCCTTGTCCTCCTAGTTTTTTAGGTTTCTTTCTTTTTGGGTTTATTTTGTTTGTTTATTTATCCGTGTAGCTATTCGTGTCCTTTTTATAGTATTTGTTGTTGATTTATTCTTCATTAGAGTTTATATTTTTTATCCTTAATGTTTTCTTAGGTATTTTATTCATTCTTAACTCCTTTTAGTATTTTTTTTATTTGCTTAATGAGCCTCAACCTTGTATTTTATTTTTGAATATATATATATATATATATATATATATATATATATATATATATATATATATATATATATATATATATATATATATAATATAATATATATATATATTATTTTTTATTTTTATTTACTTGTGTATTTTTTTGTTTTTATTTTATTTTATTTCCATTAATTATTTTTTATTTGTTATATGATCTTGTCTTGATTAGGGCTTGACTCCTTTTTATATTTTACTTTCCCTCCTTGTTGGAGTTTTGATTTTTTTTCTTCTTTTTAGTTATATTTTTCGATATTTCCCTTAATAGAAACTTTTAAATATTTGATTTTAATAATTAATTGAAACCTTATTTTCAAAAACTAGTCGTTTATATAGCCATTACTTAATAATATTTATTTTAATAATAATATTTATAGTTAAATATTTATTGACTTTATTTAATAATTAATTAATTCTTGTTATATTTTTCGATTACTTCCCATTAATTTTTTTTAATAATATTGATTTTTAGATTTATTTAAATATTATTTTTTCAAAAAGCTACCATTTGATATAGCGTTACTTAATTAATATTTGTTTTTAAAAATTAATATCTAATTTTAAATTATTGACTTTGACTTTTTTATTCCTTGTTAGTTATTTTTTTATTTATTTTTCCCATTAATAGAGTTTTTAATAATATTTGATTTTAATAAATTAATTTAAATATTATTTTTCAAAAACTAATCGTTACTTAATAATATTTGTTAATATCATAATTTAGATATTCTTTTTCAAAAATAGCCATTATTTAAAATTTTCATCTCTACATTGCTCTCTGTTTAAGTCATTTCCATGGTCTACCTCTTCATTTGGTCCTGATGATGAACCACACTGGTTGGTTCAAAACGCATTGGCCAAAATTTATGTTATGTGATTTCCACCGAAAGACTTTTCGTAATTATAAACCCTATAAATAATACTATATGCTAGAAAAGTGAACCCTTAGAGTAATAGACCCAAGGGATTGATATTATAAACCCAAGGGATTAGTACTAAAAATGCAAGGGAATAGTATTAAACCCAAGAGATTAATATTATAAACCTATGGTATATAAACTCTAAGCTAAATGTAATAAACCCTAAAATAAACATGGTTGACCAGAATTGACCATAGTTGATGATGGTTGACAATGGTTCACCATGGTTGATTGTCATCTTAAGACAATCCTTGTCACAATGTGATCTTGGACCATGGTTGATTTTCGTGTTGAGAAAATATTTGTCACAATGTGCCGTTGGACCATGGTTGACCATGGTTTCCCTTGATTATAGAACCAAGAGATTTATATTAAACCCAAGGTTTAATATTGTAAATCCTATGAGTAATATTGTTCCTTAGGAATATAAACCCTTAGATTAATAAAATTGAGGGATTAATGTTATAAACACAAGGGAATAATAAATGTAAGGGATTAATACTAAAAGCATAAGGGAATAATATTAAACCCAAGAGATTATTATTATAAACCCAAGGTATATAAATCATAGATAAACAAACCAAAGGGATTAATATTAAACACTAAGAATATGAACCCTTAGATTAATAAGCCCAAGGGATTGATATTATAAACCCAATAGAATAATAAACCCAAGGGATTAATACTAAAACCCCAAGGGATTATGAGCCCAAGGGAATAATATTAGACCCAAGGTATATAAACCGTAAGATCCATATTATAAACCCTAAAATAAACATGGTTGCCTATGCTTGACCATGGTTGATTTTCATATTGAGACAATCCTTGTGAGAATACGATGCTGGACCTTGGTTGACCATGCTTGACTATGATTGATTTTCATATCAAGACAATCTTTGTCAGAATGCGACGTTGTCCATGGTTGACCATGATTGATTTTCATATTGAGACAATCTTTGTCATAATGAGGCATTGAACCATGGTTGACCATTTATTAATTACTGAATGAATAATTATTTTTTTAATAGATTAAAGAGTGAACTTTAATTGATTAATTAGTTATTTATAATTATTTATAGACATCACAAATAATCAACAATGATTAGTTAATTAATAATCAATGAAATAATTGTTTAGTATTTAATCATGTAATTATTGTCTTTTTTTTTTTTTTTTTAAATTAGGGACCAATTATTAATTAATTATTATTAGTTTTTAGCTTTTTATAATAAATTAGCTAATTTTACATAATAAATTCATAAATTAATTACTTTTAACTATTTATAATAATTGCAAATAATCAATAATGATTAATTAATTAAGGCATAGTGTAACTTATAGACAAAACGACTTTTTTCACAACATTTTTTCTGGTTAACTTTAATCAAAATCTGATAGATATTTTTAAAAACTTGAGTTTAAATTTTGTAACATGCATAACTCGTTTAATATGTATAATTCGAGTGCCTCCGGGGATTTTCAGGGTGCTGAATCAATTTACACATTCAAAAATGTATTTTAAACAACAAAAAATCTAGAAATTATATTTCAAGATTTTGGTGATTTAGTCTATAAATTAGATTACGCCATTAATTAATAGTCAATAAATAAATTAATTAATAATCAATCAATTATAAGTAGTTAATAAATAATTACAATGATTATTTTTTATTAACTTTATAATTAAATAAACCAATAATTAACTATTAATTTTTATATTTTTACCTTTTAAAATAAAAATAATTACATTAGCAAATTTACGCAATTCTGATTTCAATTAATAATATTTATATATATATATATATAATATATATATCATATATATTATATATATTATATATATATAATATATATAATATATATATATATATATTATCTATATATATTTCTCGTGGAAAAAGTCATAATTTTATTCATAAGACAAAATTACATTTTGTAGATGTTAAAGAGCATATGCATAAGAGTTGTTCTTGTTTTCACAAGACTTCAAAATAATAAAAGTGAAAAACTATTCCTTTCTCCACTTCTTTTTCTCCACCTTTTGCCATCCTCCAGTGTTGGGGCTAGCAGTTACGATGGATAGCTAGCTTTCAGTTATAAGTTTGGGGGACTCCTTGTCCGACTCAGATCCTTTTGATCCATGAGTCCTCTTGTTGACTGTTATTTCTTTTTCTGTTTCCTGGGGTGCTTGTTGCTGCATGGGGGCTTTCTCTTACTTTTGTGTGTTGTCCTAGATTTTTTGTTTATCCATTTCTCCATTATATTCTGTAGTCTCTGTTGTGTCTTCTTCTTTGTCTAATGGGTTTTTGTGTTGCCATCCTTTAGGCTTCCTCTATTGCTTCTTGTTCCATTTGGGAATGTTTCTTACCTGTGGACATACACTGTGGAGGTGACCTATTTGTAGGCATCCGCAACAATGAAATGCTGTATTTTTGTAATCCAAAGGTTGTAGCCATTGTGTATTATTTAAATTTAGTGTTATACTTTCTGGTAGTCCCTGACTGTGATCTACTTCAATACAAATTCCGGCGAATGTAAAAATTCCTTTTATGAGTCTGTCAGTATCAGTGTTTAAAAACTTTTCGAGAGTGTTCCCTATGGCAATTAAAACCTTCTAGTGCCAGAAGTGTAATGGAAGGTTGTGCAACCTAACCCATACTGGCATCTTTGATACCACCATTGTGTTGGCATTGAAATCAGAAAACTAAGGAGTCATGAATAGCCTTGCGTTACCCCAAAACCATGGCCCCTTGTTAAGGATATAATCCTTTTCCTGTTCTGTATTAAATCTGACTATAAAAAACCCCTTGGGGCATAAATATATTTCGCAATTTGTTGTCCATGTAGTATGAATCCAATGGTGTAGAACAACATATTTGGACGGGAATCCATTGAATCTACATATAACTGCATGGGAATGAAGATATGAGTACATGATATTTACCTTTGGCATATCTATGGTGAGAACAGGATTCTCAGTTTTTTGTTCTACAATGTAGGGCCTGAGAAGTTCAAGCATTGTTGTTGGTTTGGTTTACTCTTTCCCTTTACCTTTGATTGCATCCTTGAAAGAGCTTGTGTTCTTTGAGCTAATTCATGTACATCGTCCCTGCAGACGAAGATTGATGATGATGGTCGAATCTGTACTTATGTTGTAATCCTGAAGGGTGTGATTATCGTGTAAGTTGTGTTCCATGTGGATCAGGTTTTGCCCATGTACTGGTATACCAAGGAAATTTTGTATTTTATATCTTAGGCCATGGATCTTGCAGCCCTTCCAAAGCCTCAAGCAATAATGTCTACCTTTCGGTGTTTTGATGAAGAACTGTGTGAGATCCGTCTATAGAGGGAATGAATCCATCTGGGAATGACCGTGATCTATTGCCTAGGTCATCCAATTCCATACCTCTAAATCACCATCGATCTGCTTGTAGGTCTGGCCCTCTTCTGCATTTTGGGGGTGTGATTCAAGGCAGAGAGGTGTGCTTATCGTTGTGTTCTTTGAGCTAGTTCATGTACTTCATCCCTCCAGACGAAGATTGATGATGATGGTCGAATCTGTAGTTATGTTGTAATCCTGAAGGGTGTGATTATCATGTAAGTTGTGTCCCATGTGGATCAGGTTTTGCCCATGTACTGGTATACTAAGGAAATTCTGTATTTTATATCTTAGGCCATGGATCCTGCAGCCCTTCCAAAGCCTCAAGCAATAATGCCTACCTTTCGGTGTTTTGATGAAGAACTGTGTGAGATCCGTCTATAGAGGGAATGAATCCATCTGGGAATGACCGTGATCTATTGCCCAGGTCATCCAATTCCATACCTCTAAATCACCATCGATCTGCTTGTATGTCTGGCCCTCTTCTGCATTTTGGGGGTGTGATTTAAGGCAGAGAGGTGTGCTTATCATTGTATGCCCCCAAATCTGGGTCTTGTGTGGTCTTCTCAGTCTTCTAAGTGCGTAGTATGTTATGTCCATAATATATCTAAGAATATTGCTATCTTCCATGGCATGAGTGGTTGGCCCAGATCACCATATGAATGATGCTTTGCCAAAACTAGGAGCAAGAATAAGGTGTATGGAAAGAAAACTATCCCTTACCTCCGAGTTTGTGACGTGTAGACTGTTGGATCCGGCATTGTAAACGTCGAAGTTCCCTTGATTATGGGGCTGGACGGACGCAGGACAGATGTCTACATAAACCCTCACCCTTCCCTTCCTGTACGCTCCATCTCTACTACCTACACGCCCTATGTTTGTCAAGCCACTCGGGTTGCCATCTTGCAAACCAAATCCACTTTTTCCCATTCAATCTTTTCTTTTTTGCCGTTGAGGTAGCGAGAAGCCAGTCGTGCAAACCCTTCCTTCTTGTTATCATTGATCTAGTATAGCTTCGTGACCTCGACTTGAAGCTTAATGGTTCGATCGATTTCGGCTACGGGTGAAACAGTGGCAGGTGCGATGGCCATTTTCGGTGTCAACTACAAGTTCTTGATCCCCTCTCTTCATATGATGGTGGTAGGTAATCACTATTATTTCTCAATTGATTATTAAATATATAATCAAATACTTAATAATTAATAATAATTAAAAATATCATTATCAATTAATAATTAACTAATTAGTTATTTAAATTTTAAATTATTATTTTTATTATTTTTAATTTATGGATACAAATTAGTTTTTTTTGTCATTATTTATTATTAATAAATTTATTATTAATTAATCCATTCATAAATTAAAACTATAATTTATACATAAAATAATTATTTTTATGGTGTATATCTGAGTGATACTCAATTATATTGATTAAGATTGTGCATCGTGAACATAAAATTTTCTTAATTTATTAATTAATTCCATGAATGACATTGTAATTGTATTCATATTTTGCTAGTAAGTTTTCATAGTTAATTTTTAAATAATAATTAGATTTTCTTTTTTGGGTTGGACAAGGAGTATTTAGTCAATAGAATCCTCATCTTCTTCCTTTTTTATGCCTTCCTTTGAATAAATCTGGATATGAAGATTTGTTTTAGGAAAACACCCATGGGAGATGTTTGAAAGGCTAAGTGAACTCAATTTCCAAAATCAAAATTGTAAGGAAACCTAATTGGAAGAATTGCGACAAACGGGTGGGCACCTAAGGGAGGTATTACGATGAAAAGAATAAATTTAATTTAAATTAATTTGTTTTATTGGACAAAATTGTAATGAAACAAAACTCTTATATATATATTTTGAAAAGAAAAAACATTATCACACTCAACCATTATATGTTTCCAGGAATGGTGATGACTAGTTAACTTATTTGCAAGCATAAGTAACATTTAGTAGAGTTTCAATTCCTATCTCGAAATTGATGGCTAGCAATGCAAAACATGTTTTCTGTTGACAAATTGTCACAACTCCCAACTGAATAAAATATCGATTAAAAAAAAAAATTATTTGATTTTACCATTATACATTAATCTACATGGTATATTTACCGTGCCAACCATATATGGTACTTACTTTGGTCATAACAAACCTTACATATTAATCCTTGCCTCGGCAATCAGATTTTATGTACCAGAGGTTATTGATGTTGGTACGATGCCGGTTTGTTTTCCCCAAAGTGTATTAATGTCAACTGTCCGAGAGGATGACAGGTGGGCTTTCCTCGAGATCTGCTTACTCCAACTGCACTGGCGATCCCGGTGATTGTTGTCGATAACTGTTGACATTTAATACTTACTGCAGGGTACACGATCCTCGGGATTCTGGAGGAAATCGACGGAGGGTATTCATTTCCCTCCATCGAACGGTTGTATAAGCACTGTCCAATTATACATGGAAGCGTCTAAGGGTTTAGGGTCTTCCTTTGGTGTTTGCGAGCCCCGCCTCCAGAGGGTTCCTCTGATACCGAGTGCGCTTCCAGAGGGTTCCACCGGCTACAGCTCTGGTTCAGAGGTTTGCTCATGCCCTTTTCGTTTGAAGGCGAGCCGAATGCCTCGACCTTGCTCAGCAGCACAGGCATCATTCACGCGTTTTATTTTCTTTACTATAACCTGGAATTGATTTAGATTTTTATGGTGGCTATGGATGGTTTCTAACTAGTTTCACTGTGCAAATGGCAGAACTTGGAACGTTCGTCGCCGAGGATGGAAGGGTAACCGTCCTTGCTCGGGTATAACAATGAACTTCTCAGGTAAGCTCAACCGAACCCTTGCTACACCTGGCTATTGTTTGGGCAGGATGCCGGTTCAACGGCTTAAATCTAATCATTTCATTGTCAGGTTCAGTGATACTTTCGAAGGATGTCTACGATTGTCTCTCGGCCGTGAGAGCCATCCATAGTCGTTACTTAATGAGGCCTCTATCCTCGTAAATTTATACGACTTTATCGCTATGTATTTTGTTTATTTGAGGACAAATAGTCCGGTATTTATTTGGGATGTAATATATTCAGTACTGGTTGTATGAATGCTACCTGGCCGAGAGTTATATGAATATTGTTTTCGTTCTGTGATGTAAGGGTTGTGTTGAACTCCTCCATCTGGGTTCTATCCCATCTGCATGCTCTTGAAAAAATTTACTGTGAATATAATATACAACATATATTTTCTTTCTGTGATTCTTTTGTTCTGATGTAAAGTTATGGATTTTCGAGCCTGGGGTCCCGAAATCCATGGTATGGTTCTGTGGCTTCGACCTACATGTCTCGGCATGGTTGAATTTCTTTTATTTTAGAACATTTTATTTTATAATCGCTCAGACACTCTTCTGTTATGAGATCTACTAACTTTTACCTGATATGTACATATAGTCGATTTTGTTGATTTGGTTGATATAATATGCACTCAGCACTCGGAAATGCCTGAGAAAAAAATTCTTGTTTTAAAAGGGTTCTCAACGCTTGTAACTTTCTATCCGACTCTTTGTTATTCAATCATGACTGTTTTCACAGGTAACCGAGATCATTCGGTTCTGACTGTTATGGTATTTTAAATCGGTCCTTCGGGTTCAAAATTTTCTATTCATTTCTTGCTTGAAAAATATATATGTATGCATATGCCGAATGGTGGTTTTATTTAAGGCTTTTGTAGTCGATTTTACGGTTTCCGCCAACTACATTCTGATTCTATGTGATTCTACAGGCATTGTGCCGACATTGTACTGTGATTTGGCTGAATTGTTATGACCTGATA
The DNA here is from genome assembly GCA_000404065.3 of Pinus taeda. Lineage (NCBI taxonomy): Eukaryota > Viridiplantae > Streptophyta > Pinopsida > Pinales > Pinaceae > Pinus > Pinus taeda. Next base: position 100,780 of record APFE030229403.1, read on the forward strand.
TTTATATTCGGTATTTGGTTATTAATAATGAAATTTCAATATAGTTTTTTTTGAAAAAGAACTCCTCTGTTATACCTAGCCGCAGAGGAGTATTTTGCTATGTTCTTTTTCTATCACCAAGTTTGTGGGTTTCCAGAGCTGTACACTCTTTGCTCTAAAATTTATTTACAGTTTTACTTACAGTTTACTATTTCCGATTCGCTGTAGTCACAGACTTATGAATATTTTCTCTTTTTAATGTAATCCCACAATTTCCCAGGGTTCTATTACTGGTTTTATGGGGTTACAGGAGTCTTAACGAATAGTTGTAACCTCCTTAAACGTAAGGAACCCCTACTTATGGCTTAGTTGAATTTTACCAATATTATTTCCGAACAAGGTCCATAACCATGTCTCATACAGAGTACTGCTAGGTTTTCTTTTGTAGTAGAATCTTTAATCAAAGCAGTTTATCCATATACTTAATACCACTAACGTGGTGCTCCTTAATGATACAATCTTTTATAGAAATATGGAATCCACAGTCATACTTACCTGTACTTCTGCTCTCACCATTTCCACACCTCTCCAGAGTTTGGGAAACTGGTTTCTTGCTTGTCTTTCCTCCCGTCCATGAGACTCGTCAATAAAATCAAATCTGCCCCCAAGCTTGTTTGCCAGACCACTGCCTTCAGCAAATCCAGTGCACCATCTGTGCCCATGTTATCTGGTCTTCACCAGACTTAGCATGCTTTCTTTTGTTTTCTTTTTTTTTTCCTCTTTTCTCACGTTTGTTCCTCAACATCCCGGTCTCTTTTCCTTCCCCATATTTACTATGGGAAGAAGAAAAAATAGTTAAGGTTTTCCCCCTTTTCTGTTAGAAACTGTTTTTTTTTTTTTTAATTATCAAGAAAAGAGAATAACTTTCTCATGCGAAGCTACTATATGTGATTTACTCAATCCATGCTCAAATTCTGAATTATTAATATTACAGTCATTTAAAAACAATAATCCTTGTTCAATGTTTTTACCTATAATGGTAACAAAAGAAGAATTATTTATAAATTTACCGAGGTTATTACATCTCCTCCCCCTGAGATTGGACATCGTCTCGATGTCTCTCAGCCATGAACAGTCCTGGATAGGCCCTTTTCATTAGTGCTTCATCTTCCCAAGTGGCCTCCTCAGGCCCAAAATGTCGCCATTGTACTTTAAGTTGGGTAATAACTCGTCTCCGCAACTGCACTTCTCTCCGGTCGAGAATGCTCAGTGGCTCGACCAGGACCTCTCCTTCTGGTTCGACCTGCAACATGCAAAATTCTAAGTTAGTTTTTTTTTATAAATGATTCCTGTGTCAGGTTTATTGTCGCAACAATTCCCACCTGAATATCCTGCCATCTGATCACATGCCTAGGGTCATAGACATATTTTTTTAATACTAACACATGGAAAACATTGTGAACCCGGATATGGCTTGGCAGGGCGAGTTGGTAAGCCACTGGTCCGATTATTGCCAAGACTTGGAAAGGTCCAAAATATCGGGGTGCCAATTTGGCACACCCGCTCCATTGCAATGTACTCTTTTTGGCTTGAATTCTAATGTAAACATGGTCACCAACTTGGTATTCCTTGAACCTTCTTTTCCGGTCAGCAAAATTTTTCTGTCTGTCTTGAGCAGTTTTCAAATTAGCACGTACCCTCTTCACCATGTCTTCCATTTCTTTAAGCATCTCAGGTCCTAAACTCAACCTATCTTCGGGTCCACCCTAGCTTGAAGGTGTGCAACATTTCTGGCCATACAGAACTTCGAAAGGACTCATTTGCATTAAGGTATGATACCCATTGTTATACACGAATTCTACCAAGTGTAAATATTCTTCCCACAACATAGGTTGTTGCATTACGTAAGCCCTTAACATATCTTCAACCACTTGGTTCACTCGTTCTATCTGTCCGTCAATTTGGGGATGATATGTTGTACTAAAGTTTAGCTGAGTTCCTAATTCAGCGAATAACGTTCTCCAAAAGGCTGATGTGAATTTCACATCATGATCTGAAATTATTGTTTTTGGAAGCCCATGTAACTTGAACACATTTTGCATAAAAATATGGGCAATTTCTGCGGCCTTGTACATATATTGCACAGCTATAAAATGTGCAGCTTTACTCAACTTGTATACTACCACCATAATGGAATCGTTGTTCCTCTTTGTCTTAGGTAATCCAGTGATAAAGTCCATGGAAATGGTTTCCCATTTCCATTCTGGAATAGGTAATGGTTGCAATAATCTTGTTGGGTGCTGATGTTCTGCTTTGATTTGTTGGAATTATAAGCACCGCGCCAAGTACTCAGCCACGTTCTTCTTCATTCCTGGCCAAAAATAATTTTTCCGAATTGCAGTGATCATTTTCGGGTAGCCCGGGTGACCCGCATAATGGCTGATGTGGAATTCATCCAATATCATATTTTTAATACTGCTTTGGTTTGGTACATATATCCTTTTCTTGTAGTACAACATCCCTGCATCATCCAACTCATATTCTTGCTGACTTTTCCCGCTGTCGGACTGCTGTAATCGATGTTTTATTTGCTGATATTCAGCATCTTGTTCTGTTGTTTCCTTTATTATTTCCCAAAGAGGACTTTTCCATCCACTAATGGAGATTTCGTACAAGTTTTGTACCTTCCGACTTAAGGCATCTGCCACTTGGTTTTCCTTTCCTTGCAAATGTTTAATATCAAAATCAAAGCCGCTTAAGAAGTCCACCCACTGAGCTTGCCTAGCGTTTAAAGTGGGCTAGCTCAGATAATTGGTTAGACTATGATGGTCAGCCAGCAATAAAAACTTCCTTCCCATAAGGTAATGCCGCCACATTTTTAAGGCATGTATAACAGCAGCCAACTCCAAATAGTAAGCAGAATACTTCTGTTCATGCTCTTTTAACTTTCTCAACTCATACGTAATCACTTTACCTTCTTGCATTAATACACCCCCCCAATCCTTCTTTGCTTGCATCAGTGCATACAACATAGTCCTTGTCAGGATCCGCTATACTCAAAATAGGTGTTGAGGTAAGCAGATGCTTCAATTGCTCGAAGCTTCTCTGACAGTTTAGGGTCCATTGAAATGCTCTCCCCTTTTTCTGCAAGGAAGTGATAGAGAAAGCCACTTTGGAGAAACCCTCCACAAACCGTCTATAATACCCGACTAATCCCATAAAGGATCGGATATCCGCTACATCCCTTGGTACAGGCCACTCCATTATGACCTTTATCTTTTCTGGATCCACTGCAATCCCATCCCTGGTAATTACCTGACCCAAGTACTGGATTTATTCCTTGAAGAAATCACATTTACTAAACTTAGCGTATAACTGGTGCTCTCGAAGGGTCTGTAGCACCATTCTGAGGTGTTCCTGGTGCTCTTCGATGGTGCGGGAGTATATTAATATATCATCGATAAATATCAGCATGAATCGATCCAGATATTGATGAAAGATGTTGTTCATTAAACACATGAAAGTTGCAGGGGCGTTGGTTAACCTGAAAGGTAATACCACGAATTCATAATGACCATACCTTGTTCTGAAAGTTGTTTTAGCAATATCCTCCTCTTTAATTCGGATCTGGTGGTAACCTGATCACAAATCAATCTTAGAGAACATTATTGCACCTTTCACTTGGTCAAACAGTTCGTCAATCCGAGGTAAAGGATATTTATTTTTGATGGTCAGCTTATTCAACTGACGGTAATCAATGCACATACGAAGGGTTCCGTCTTTTTTCTTAACAAATAATACTGGGGCTCTCCATGGAGACAAGCTGGGTCGAATATAGTTTTTATCTAGTAATTCTTGCAACTACATTTTCAATTCTATTAATTCGGGCACACTCATTCTATAGGGTGCTCGTGACAATGGGGTTGTGCCCAGTACCAACTCAATGGTAAAATCTATATTCCTTTTTGGTGGTAGTCCAGGAATCTCTTCCGGAAATACATCTGCAAACTCTTGTATTATAGAGATACTATTCAATGTAGCTGTTTTGTCCTTGGAATCCACATAACCCACTTGGATAGCATAAATCTGGCACCTTTTTCGGATACATTTTGCTAGTTGGGTTGCGGTTATTGGTCGGACCTTCACTGGTCGCTTAATTCCTTGCATTTCTTTTCTAGCTCCATGCTGATCTTTATAATAAATAATCTTGGTTTTACAATCAACTAAGGAACAATGTCTTTCCAACCAATCCATGCCAATGAAAATATCATATGAACCGAAGGGGAGTACGTTCAGATCAGCCCTTACTGGTTGTCGAGCTATGGTGAAAGAACAATCATTGATTTTTGTTGTCACTCGCCTCTTGGCTCCCGTAGCTAGTTGTACTAGCCATGGGTTTTTGAATTTAACAGGCTGCAAATTACAGCGTTCCACCACCTTTGGACTCACATAACTTAGTGTAGCCCCTGGGTCAATTAAAACAGCTATGGTAAGGTCTGAGATTTTACCTTCAAATTCGACCATGGTTGGTTGATATTCCGCCCGTTGATCATCCAGAGCTGCATTAATCCTTGGTACGCTACGTCCAACTTTGCCGACCGTTGAGGCTCCATGGATTTGGGATAGCTCTTTAGTTCCCTTCCTCTATGGACAGTTTTTGACGTAGTGTGGCCCCCCACAACCCCAGCACTGCACCTGAGGCCTTGTTGTCCCTTCGCTGTCCGGTCTTGCATGCTGCTCGCTGACCCTGGATTCATTCACTGTCCTAAATTTGGATGCAGTTCTTGGTGTACTTCTGCTGTTCAGTCCCTTGCCATTTCCCTTGCTTCCGCTACTGCGATTTCCTTTATTATGTCCGATTGACTCGAAGCCCTTTTTCTCATTCCATTTTCTACCAGTAGCTTCCCCTTTTTGTTTACTTTGTTGATAACAGATTCTAGCTTTACGGATTGCCTCGTCCATTGACTTTGGATTGTCAAACTCAATCCTCTCCCGCATATACGGTGGCAAGCTGCTAACGAATCGTTGCACTTTTTCTTTTTCCTCCATTATATATGGCACATAGCGGAGCAAGGAGGTAAAATGGGTGATAAATTAGTCCATAGTCTGCTATCCCAACCGCAAATCATGGAACTCTCTTGCCTTTTCATCGTAGAAGCGCTCGGTCAAATATCTCTCCTTAAATACCTTTGGAAATTTTCCTAGGTAATGGTTTGCTCAGTCACTCCCTTTACAATTTTAACTTCTTCCCACCATAGGGTGGCCTTTCCCTGCAATTGAAAAATAGCCAACTGTGCTTTAAGGTTATGGTCATACTCGTACAGCTGAAAATAATTATTCATATTAATTAACCATGCTTCAACTGCTTCTTCCTGTTCCCCGTCAAAGTGTGGTGGTTTAATCTTGCGAAACTCCCCTTGGAACTCCACCCTTTGCCTTTTTAAAGTTTGTTGTTCAAATGCATTGTTAGAACATTCCTCTTGTTCTTCTGATCTTTCAGGGCGTATATGATGGTTCTGTTCTTCTGATATTCTCTGCTGTTCTGTGCTAGGATTAACTGGCGGCTGGTTCTGCCTGTCGGACAGACTTTTTAAAATTCTTTCCTGTTCCATTGTTAATCGTGCATTGTGCTCTTGTAACCGAGCCATTTCATTCTGAAGCTCCTACACTGTTTCCATAATCGCTTGGTTTGTAACTCTGGCTTCTTCCCCGAGTTGTACCCATAGTTCAGGGTTATTTTCGGGACCATGTGCTCCCTGTCCCATCGCATATCTGCGAGTTGTACTATCTGTCCTCCTCATACTGCAGTTCCTTGGACTCCTGGTCCTGTACTTGATCATGAAGTTAAATGACAACAATGAGAGAAGAATTAGCATGCTACTAGCAACTAAACGAGTAAATGTATATTTTCATTGATAATATTTCTGTATGCCACTTCTATATATTTTTTTTTAATTTATTTCCCCAGAGGCCTCAGTTTTGTAACTTGGCTCTGATACCACATGTTACAGCTCCCAACTGAATAAAATATCGATTAAAAAAAAAATTATTTTATTTTACCATTATACATTAATCTACACGGTATATTTATCATGCCAACCATATATGGTACTTACTTTGGTCATATCAAACCTTACATATTAATCCTTGACTCGACAATCGGATTTTATGTACCAGAGGTTATTGATGTTGGTACGATGGCGGTTTGTTTTCCCCAAAGTGTATTAATGTCAACTGCCCGAGAGGATGATAGGTGGGCTTTCCTCAAGATCTACTTACTCCAACTGCGCTGGCGATCCTGGTGATTGCTGTTGATAGCTGTTGACATTTAATACTTACTGTAGGGTACACAATCCTTGGGATTCTGGAGGAAATCGACGGAGGGTATTCATTTCCCTCCATCGAATGGTTGTATAAGCACTGTCCAATTATATATGGCAGCGTCTAAGGATTTAGGGTCTTCATTTGGTGTTTGCGAGCCTCGCCTCCAGAGGGTTCCTCCGATACCAAGTGCACTTCTAGAGGGTTCCACCGGCTACGGCTCTGGTTCAAAGGTCTTCTCATGCCCTTTTCGTTCGAAGGCGAGCCGAATGCCTCGACCTTGCTCAGTAGCGCAGGTATCATTCACGCGTTTTATTTTCTTTACTATAACCTGGAATTGATTTAGATTTTTATGGTGGTTGTGGATGGTTTCTAACTGGTTTCACTGTGCGAATGGCAGAACTTAGAATGTTCGTCGCCGAGGATGGAAGGGTAACCGTCCTTGCTCGGGTATAACAATGAACTTCTCAGGTAAGTTCAACCGAACCCTTGCTACACCTGACTATTGTTTGGGCAGGATGTCGGTTCAACGGCTTAACTCTGATCATTCCATTGTCAGGTTCCGTGATACAAAGGATGTCTACAATTGTCTCTCGGCCGTGAGAGCCATCCATAGTCGTTACTTAATGAGGCTTCTATTCTCGTAAATTTATATGACTGTATCACTATGTATTTTGTTTATTTGAGGACAAACAGTCTGGTATTTATTTGGGATGTAATATATTCAGTACTGGTTGTATGAATGCTACCTGGACGAGAGTTATATGAATATTGTTTTCGTTCTCTGCTGTAAGGGTTTTGTTGAACTCCTCCGTCTGGGTTCTATCCCATCTGCATGCTCTTGAACAAATTTACTGTGAATATAATATACAATATATATTTTCCTTCTGTGCTTCTTTTGTTCCGATGTAAAGTTATGGATTTTTGAGCTTGGGGTCCCAAAATCCATGGTATGGTTTTGCGGCTTCGACCTACAGGTCTCGGCATGGTTGAATTTCTTTTATTTAAGAACATTTTATTTTGTAATCACTCAGACACTCTTCTGTTATGAGATCTACTAACTTTTACCTGATATGTACATATAGTCGATTTTTTTGATTTGGTTGATATAATATGCACTCAACACTCGGAAATGCCTGAGAAAAAAATTCTTGTTTTAAAAGGGTTCTCAACGCTTGTAACTTTCTATCTGGCTCTTTGTTATTCTATCATGACTTCTTTCATAGGTAACCAAGATCATTCGGTTCTGACTGTTATGGTGTTTTGAATTGGTCCATCGGGTTCGAAATTTTCCTTTCATTTCTTGCTTGAAAAATATATATGTATGCATATGCCGAATGGTGGTTTTATTTAGGGCTTTTGTAGTCGATTTTATGGTTTCCGCCAACTACATTCTGATTCTATGTGATTCTACAGGCATTGTGCAGACATTGTACTATGATTTGGCTGAATTGTTATGACTTGATATTTATATTCGGTATTTGGTTATTTATAATGAAATTTCAATACAGTTTTTTTTGAAAAAGAACTCCTCTGTATATCTAGCCGCAGAGGAGGATTTTGCTATGTTCTTTTTCTATCACCAAGTTTGTGGGTTTCCAGAGCTGTACACTCTTTGCTCTAAAATTTGTTTACAGTTTTACTTACAGTTTACTATTTCCGATTCGCTATAGTCACAGACTTATGAATATTTTCTCTTTTTAATGTAATCCCACAGTTTCCCAGGGTTCTATTACTGGTTTTATGGGGTTACAAGAGTCTTAACGAATACTTGTAACCTCTTTAAAGGTAAGGAACCCCTACTTTAGGCTTAGTTGAATTTTACCAATATTATTTCCTAACAGGGTCCATAACCATGTCTCATACATAGTACTGCTAGGTTTTCTTTTGTAGTAGAATCTTTAATCAAAACAGTTTATCCATATACTTAATACCACTAACGTGGTGCTCCTTAATGATACAATCTTTTATAGAAATATGGAATCCGCAGTCATACTTACCTGTACTTCTGCTCTCACCGTTTCCACACTTCTGCTAGGTTTTCTTTTGTAGTAGAATCTTTAATCAAAACAGTTTATCCATATACTTAATACCACTAACGTGGTGCTCCTTAATGATACAATCTTTTATAGAAATATGGAATCCGTAGTCATACTTACCTGTACTTCTGCTCTCACCGTTTCCACACCTCTCCAGAGTTTGGGAAACTGGTTTCTAGCTTGTCTTTCCTCCCGTCCACGAGACTCGTCAATAAAACCGAATCTCCCCCCAAGCTTGTTTGCCAGACCACTGCCTTCAGCAAATTCAGTGCACCATCTGTGCCCATGCTATCTGGTCTTCACCAGACTTAGCATGCTTTCTTTTCTTTTTTCTCTTTTCTCCCCGGTCTCTTTTCCTTCCCCAAATTTACTATGAGAAGAAAAAAAAAACAGTTAGGGTTTTCCCTTTTTTTGTTGACAACTGTTTTTTTTTTTTTTTAATTATCAAGAAAAGAAAATAACTTCCTCATGCGAAGTTACTATATGTGATTTACTCAATCCATGCTCAAATTCTGAATTAATATTATTATAATCATTTAAACACAATAATCCTTGTTCAATGTTTTTACCTATAATGGTAACAACAGAAAATTTATTTATAAATTTATCAAGTTCATTACACAAATCCTATCTCCATGTCAGCGTTACATGCTTTACAATCGCACTGAAACAAGATTACAACGCTCATTCTCCTTTCACCGATTTGTATCTCTTGGGAGGGTCCTTTCCTTGCATCCTTAATTTCCGTTATGCCATTGCTTTTGGCCATTTATGTTCTCGCTTCTTCGTATATTCAAATTTTCTGCTATTGTTCCTGTAAATTTACGTTACCTTGGTTCTCATCTGTTATACACACGTCCTCACTATAACACGAAAAACAACGTGGTAACAAGGTAAATAATGAATTTGTTTTTTTTTGCTAATAACACCTAAATATGTACACACTATATGATAAGCAAAGAAAAATATATGTACACACTATATAATAAGCAAAAAAGACGTGTGTGAGAAAGGAGTCAGAAGCAATCAATGTTTGGAAAACAATTGAAGATGCTTACTGTACAAATACAGATGGCGTAGAACTGCATGAGCAATTTCCCGGGTAGGAAAATGGCCATACATTTGAAGCTTAAATACCAAGTATTACTCTGCGTATACAAAGACAATTGGTGTGTTTATTACCGGATCTGAAATGAGGATGCACATATATGAAATAGAGATTCCTTGAATATTTTTATAATGCGTAAAATTTTAAAATAGAAATTACCACTTCAATACATATCTGAAGTAACATCCCAGATTTCACTGTATTATCATTACATTTTGAAACTCCCAAATCTGGTAAATGTACCAAACATTTTATGATTTAATATGGAATAATACTCTTTCAATTCCTAAATCCAATTTCAAGTGTTGCTTGTTCATCCATAAATAACTAAATTTCACTATTTTAATAGAGGAAAACTACATATTAAGACATTCATAGTATAAATGACACATAATCATCAAATTATACTAAAAGCATTATATTGTTTCCAGGACTGGTGGCGACTTAGATCATTCAATGGAAACGGAAGGCAATACATGACAGTATTTCCGACGTAGTTCCCTTCTGAGCAGCTCTTCCAACCAGGAGTTTACCCGCCATGTTCAGATCCATCACTCCAATAAATCTACGAACTCTTCATTCCTCATCGTTTCCCACACTCCATCGCTGGCCAATATCAGAAACTCGGTGGCCCAATCTATGAGCTCCTCTCTCACAGGCATACTTCCTTCTCAACTTCATGCAAATCATTTGTCATTAAATATCAATAATAGACTGTTATACTTCTGGTTTGTCAGCTGATAAATTGGAAAACATAACAAAAAGATCCCTAAAATAAGCTATATATGAAACCCCTGTTATGAAGGTACCATTATCGAAGCCATTATCATGGTAACCTCATTTCTTCATTGCTACTGCGTATTGAATATGCGCTCACCTCGAACAATTTTCATGGCTTTTTAATAACGTAATTTTTCTATGGAAATATCGTTTGAAAACACAAATTATGCAACCTGCCCATTCTGCAGAGTGAGGAAGCCTTCGATTCATTTGTCCGAAAGAACCTTAGTGAACATTATCCCTGAAACAGAGATTGCACATGACATGAGGAAATAAACAGAAGAAATAAAGAGACTATCCAATTCCAACCACAAATATATTAATTTGAGGGTCCTTACCATCTCCATTAGACTACTACCAAGGAGCTTGATCGAGATGGAATGCCACAAAACAATTGGGTATAGATTGCGTGCACACTCTCCTACATCAATGGAACAACCCAACGAAGTAAGTTCTCTCCGACCTTAACCCTGACAATTAAAGAACTTCACACTGAAATGGCCGGCCAAGCATTATTCTGGATTGAAACTTGTATTGAAACCAAAAGGATAAATGTTCGATGTTAGAGAAAAGAAATCAAAATGGTTCATCAATACAAAATAAATTAAAACTAATACGTAGAGTGTGAGATAAATGACAATTAAATTTTGATAATGCAGACTTTATTATATCACATTAAATAATATTATATTAGAATATATTTAGTGTTATTTCAAGATAGGTAAATTAATTTGGACACACAATTATTTGGTTGAGAATATCTCAACTATACACCAATCTAAGAAACATCTAGATATAACAACAGTAAAGAATAGGAACAAACTCTTGTAGATAGAATGAATCACAATTGAGACAAGTAGGAATTACCATTTCCAAGTCACCCTCTTAATGACTACTTGTCTCGGTCTTAATATGCAAAGTCTAGTTCTCATTAAACATAACAAAAAAATATGTCAATGTCCGTATAAAGGAGTAACCATCCACTAGAATGCATGGGTGCCAATCGTTGCAACCGCCAGTCTACTAGGATGCCCTTCGCATACATGGTTCTGTCAACCATTATAAGTGCATACATATACATGAACCTACAAATCCCCCTCCATCATCTTCATCACCACCATACCAAGTTAATTTTGATAATGCACACTTTATTAAATCACATCAAATAATATTACGTATAAACACATTTACTGTTGTCTCAAGATAGTGTTGTAGCAACTACAACCACCTTCCAAAATTTTTCATTCGCTTCATTTTCGAGCAATCCTCCTTAAAATCTTAGCAATCATCTTGTATTGCTCAGGTACTTGTGTTTCATTTGGTTTTATCGCTCGCTTAACAACTTATGTTCACTTACTTGTTTTGTCAACTAACCACAAGTTGACCCAACAACTCGGTTCACATCTGGTCTTTGTGCTGTCTCGGAAACTGTGAAATCCTATAGGGCAATCTCCCTTGCACTGAGGAATTATGCATAGCAACCTAGCAACTACCTTGCACTTAGAAATTGTGCTAAAGCATGAAGCCAACCTTGCTCTGGAAAATTGCACAGAGCACATCAACAACCTTGCTATGGAAAATTGCGCAGAGCAAGCAGCCTAACCTTGCTCTGAAAAACAACAAAGCCCATTCCAATAGTGAGCTAAGGCGCAAAACATGCGCTGAATCAGTTGGAAGCCAACCTCGCTCTAAGAAATTATGCAGAACTTGAGAGATAATCGGAGCCACTTAGTGCAGAAACAATGCAAAAGCTTCCCTTCAATGGTTGCTCGTTGCATGTGCTGGTTAGTTGCCCAGTTCCCTTTGGGAAAATGCAATTGTTCCTTCCATGCATAGTAGCTTTTCCCAAAAAGAAAAAAATAAAAAATAAAAAAAAATATCCTTAGATTTTAGGGATATATTTTTAGCACTAGTAGTTATATGCAAAATCAATTTTAGAATTTTTTCTACCAAGTGTCGCTTTTTCCTAGATTTGTGGCATGCGCGTCATAAACCCTAAATCTAAAAAATCTATCTAATGGATGCCCCAGAGCTCATTCTTCACATTTGATCTTAGAGCTTTGGCATTCTCGAGGCATCTAGGAACCTTCGACATAATTGGCACAACTTTTCTGGATAAGTTTTGCTTTTCATATCTTTTGCTGTTTTTTCTGCCATTTTTTATTTATTGGCTTGTGTGAGTGTTGTTTTCCTTATTTTAGTGAATGGCCACTGGATTTTCAATGTATTTTAACATGTAGAAGTGTTGTTTCAAGTTTTGCATTGCATTTCCTTAGTGTCGCATGCATAACCCTGTTTTTGCACTAACATTCGTTGTTGCGGTGACTCCCTTCATGAGCTTCGTTGTTTTTCCCATTTGATTGGTTTTTGCACTTGCTTACATTGCATGCATGACTATTCACTCAGATCTGCACCATATTTGCATATTCATATAGTCCCTCTCATTTTTAGGTTGCCCTTGGGTAGATGTACACTGCCTTGGCCTAGATCTTGCCTCTCCTAGCATGCACTACACATTCCTGGAAGTCAAGACTCTGCCTGAAACTAGCCCCCAGATATGCTCTATGCAATACTCGAAGACAATGTCCGGTCCTGCCCACTGGGATCGCGCAATGTGCAGTTCTTACCAGCAACCTAGCTAGACTGAATTATGCATTGCGTAGTTCTAGTCCACAATCAGCCTCTCTGGACTATGCTCTGCGCAATTCTAGTCAATAGCAGGCCTCACTGGTAGCTGGGACTATGCAATTTGCAGTTCCAACTTACAGTCTCCCAACCTCTAAGAGTTAATGCTACGCAATTTTGCCCAACAGTCATCCAGTTTGGAACATGATTGATTCCTGGGTTGCTTTATGCTTTTCAGCTGACATTGGCTTGTCATGGGTGTCTTCTCTGTCTCTAGGTACAACAAGTGTTGAAAAACTTCTCAGCAGTACAAGTAACATGGCCTCCAAGAGAGCTGGATCAAAGGACATAGTTGAAAGCAGTACTTGAGATGTGGTTGAACAGGTGTCTATGAGCTTGCCCGTTTATGCAGACACACATATGTTCATTGAGAAAGACAACAAGATCACATGGCAAGACATCAACACGATATTCACAATTTTGAGGAGAATTTGGAGGACCTTCATGTCTATGTCAACATTCATAAGTGAGGATTGTACAAGGTTTCTTGCAAGTATCCCACCTTCCTGTACGTAGACATGATCCACTGGATTGTCTCACACACTGATCCCGAGACAATGATACTGAGAAGTGTGAGAAGGAGTAGAGCTTGCTACCTTTAGGACAAAAGATTATCAATAGAGGTATCATATTCTGCAACTAGTGAACATGATGGATGCACCGTGCTACACTCCCAAGAACAACGTGAACACAAGGGACATCTTGAAGTGTTGGGTAAGGGAGCCCTCAAAGTTCAAGACCACACCCAACTAGATATACAAGACAAAGACACTCAGGAAGGCTTACCAACTCTTGGTCATCTTTGCATGTTGCCTATATGGCGAAGAGAGTACGAAGACATTCCCATAGTGTTGGGTTGTTATGTTGGATCAATTGGCAGGTGAAGGAAAGCCTTTCAACTAGCCCGACATGTTGGCTCTTCAGTTGAAAGTGCATGTATCGAATACCCAGAGTCTGCACAAGAATCAATAAGAAAGATTCTTCGTGTCCGCTTACTTTCTCGATGTAATCTATGCCCCTCAATAGTTTCCTAGCATGGGTTGGGCATGGACACCTTTAGAGAGTGTTGTGTATATTGCAAGTTGCTCTTAGAGTGTAGTTATCGAGGAGTCATGGCTAGAAGATCTGACCACTTCGTTTCCCCTTTGTACACGATGATCTTCGAGCACGATTTGCCTTGCATGTATCAAGCAGCAATGGAGGCATTGTTGAACATTGCATATTGGTACACCTCACCTGATGGCACCTTCATAAGGATGTATAATGCAGAGAAGGTTCCGCATTTGTTGCCAAAGTTTCCACGGACAAGTTGGTCATGCCAGAGGTTGCATACCACATCTTGACAGGGTTATCAACTGGACTGCATATGAAGAAGAAGGCACCATGGCATATACTTCCTTTGCGGATTGGGTTGTATGCAATCCAGAGTTTGAAAGAAGAAGATGCCGAGGTCGAGGACTTCAAGAAGTTTAAGTTCGGTACCAAGAGCTTCAATCTGAACGATCTGCATGGCTTATGCAGGAATCACTGTATGAGAGTGTACTATTCTTGGATCCGCGGGTGTGTCATTAGCTAGAGGAAGATCCTTGGAGATATCGCTAGAACTCCTCTAGGCTCAATGAACCAGTCAACATGAAAGTAGAGTGACTAGAAACACTCAATGCAGGAGCACCACAGGGAGCAACAACAACAACAACAAGCAGCAAACCTGCGCGAGACAAAGGCGAGAGGAATATTGCCAAAAGTGCAGAGGTGGAGCAAACCTATAAGTTTAAGGAAGATCAATTTGTTGAGAGGGTAACTTTGGAGATTGAGGCAAAGAGGTGACAACGTGAGAGGAGAGGTGTGAAAAATATCAGAGATAAACAAAGGTTGGAAGAGACAGAGAGAAATCTACAAGAAGTAGAGTAGAAGTTCAAAGAAGAGAAAGAGTTGCATAAAAGAGAGAAGGAAGCACAACAGTAATAAGAACAAGAACAGGAGGAAGTGCAAGGCACACAGACAGAGAAAACTGCGCCAATATAGGTTGAAGACTTAGATCCACCATAACAGATGATGAACAGAGTGAGTAGCCACAGGAACAAGAACTTGCTCAACAGGTGAACCGATAGTAGAACTAATGGACATGGAGATGGTACAGCTGGAACAGAACTAAGACATTGACCTCATGCCGAAAAAAACTGAGGTCACCCCACAGGCTTGACTAGCTCCGCCAGCAGAGAAAGTCCCAAGTGAACAAGGGGATATTGTTCTCCTTGAGGATGATCCGGGAACATATGTGTACAACATAGCCTTTGATGAGTCACAACACAAGTTGTACAAGCCCACAAAGTGCACATCCCAGATTAGCATGCATCACCTGTGCACTTTAAAGAATGGGTGGTTGTGTCAGATGTGTGAAGACATGCAGTTGCCTTGGGCCATGCTACAAAGGCTTATGTTGAAGCCACGAGCTCAAGTGTGAAGTTATTGATAGTAGAAAATGAGTGCATGGCTAAGGAATTTCAAGTAGCCAGGTAGAGAGAGGAACAATAAACAAGATCCTCCAGAGCAGAGATGAAGAAAGTGATACTTGCTAAAGTTCCGACTCTTGAGACAATCATGTGGAGACTGTATGACAAGTTCGTCACTATGCACAAGGAATTTTTCCATCTACATGGTCATCAACAGTGCTGCATCAAGATAGTGCACACACTGACAGACATACATGCCGCTATTGATCACGTACAGACATGGACAATGAGGTACAAGGGAGCCCCGCTTTAGTTGCAAAAGATGATGAAGTCGTAGGTAGGGTTGGACAAAGCACACATCCAGACTCTGATCTAGAACTACGAGGAACTCTCGTCGCTCATCACCTATGTTGAGGCTTCGTACGCATGGTTGTTCAGGAGTTTGGATGTCATGGTGAAAAAGTATGGCACCCCGTCAATTGGAACACTCACCGAAGCCAAAGAGAAGAACCAAGGCCAACTGGAAATCGACACATACTTTGATTAGTTCATGCACATGGCCACCAAAATAGATTTGCAGATGAGTATAGAGAACATGCAGGGACATGTCACTGGTCCCGCCGTGCTTAGGACTAAGTTCCGCATGTTACAGGATGAGTTGGACAGAGGTTCCAGATCAATATACTAGAAAGCGATGGAGGCAAGAGTTTGTTTCCAGAAAGAAGTCATCATAAAGTACACAGACACCATTACATAATATCAATCTTGGCATCAGTTCGCCACCGAAGATCACAGAGAGGATGTTGATGATTTGGTCTTTCCACAACCGTTCGAGTCTTAGTGTTGTCTTGTCTGGTTGACTCAAGCCTAGTTTTGTCCCACATGGATATATGTCGAAAATGTATTATTATTTTAAACATGATGTAAAGTGAAATTCCAAGTGTCGTTAGTGGAATGAAAACAATCATATCTAATGTGAAGAGTTGTATGTAATGAAGTTAAAGAGTCATGAGGGTAGTCCAAGAGTCACAAAGGGGAATGTCAAGGTTCACCCCACATTTTGTTATAAATGGAATGCCATAACTCATAGTACAGGGCTTTTGGAATCCAGGCTTTTTGCTAGGAATTGCTTAGAGAAGGCTTGCAGAGTATTGTGACGAGCCTTGGCTTCTCCATAGTGCAGAGTGGATACATTTCTTTGGAGGAGCAGGTGGCGTTGATTGTAATGTTCCACTATTGGAGCTAGTGGTTGTCAATGGTGTATGCATAGATGAAACTTTCACCTTATATATATATACAACAAAGTTAACACATCTTCATGCATATGTTGTTATTGTAGTTCAGCTATTTTGGTTACTTTAACAATGTATGTTGCTTAACTTACGCATTTATGTATGAACTATTTTGTATATGATTGTATGAATTTTGTTCAAGTCGTGTTGTTGGTTTAACCCATCACTTTAGATTGTCGACTATTCTACTTTCTCACTTGCGATGTCATTCATCTCGTGTGTCCTTTCAGGCCATGTACTATTACAAGCTTCTAAGGGATACACTTATTTCCCCCTCCATGTGTTAGAACCCCATGCATCTCATTTGACTTGCTACAAGGTCATACACTTGCTTCCGACAAAGATATATTGCTTATCTTTATGTGCTATCACAGTCAAGGCATAACTTTATTACCCACTGCTGGAACTCTACTCCAAACGGTTTGAGGTCTAGTTGGAACTTTTTACCAGGTAGATCCCCTGACATGTTGGCCAATCCAGCACCTTCAACAGATAGTTAAACTAACTTGGACACACAATCACTTAGTTGAGAGAATATCTCAACCATACACCAATCTAGGAAACATCTAGATATAACAACCCTAAGGAATAGGAACAGACTCCTGTAGTTAAAATGAGTAAGAACTGAGACAAGTAGGAATTACAATTTCCAAGTTGGACATCACAAAAAAGTAAATTTAAAGAATTCATCAACAAAAAAGAAATCAATACCAAATTTTAGATATGCAGGGAGTGGGAATGGAATATGACACCTGGTATAATCTTCCCTGCGATATGATGGCTACATAACGGTCGTGTGGAATGAAATGCATAGACTGCCATGTCGTTGCAAATATATTACATTTAATGTTTTAAACCATTTTCTTCCCATCACTTCTTTGTGCATCACGCCATCACCGTTGATCTGTGACTAAACAAAGGATATGCCCAACATATTCGTCATACATTCAATCTCACCCATCCATTAAATTAAAAACAAAGTCAACCACCCTACTTCCAACCAAAGTTGAAATAATATTGGCTATCGACGAAATATTAATTTCTATTTTTGAATCACAATTAATAAAAAAACACAAAAAACAAACACGATTTTTAAATATGATTATTATATAATGATTTTTTTCAGCAATTTTCAATGCATGAAATTTTTTATATTCAAATATTAACTAAAATATAATCTAAAAATCCAAGATACTTTAGATGGATTAATAATATGTTGATGAATGTTATACAATAATATTTCTTGATAAGAAATGCACTTTTCATAATATTTCTTCATAAACAACTAGAAAGCATCTCTAATTACGAGCACAACCACATTAATAAATGTGGTTCATATATACCTAGACATAACAAATAGTTTGTGCTTAAAAAACCAATTTAATTTCTTACCCATCAAAGCTAATAAATTTAACGCTATATACATATTCTGACCCTTTTTAATGTAATTATTAAATACAGTATTCACAACCATTATTAAAGAAGCATTTATTATTTATGCAAAGTACATTTCTTTTACATTCACAAACTCAACTACGATACAATATATAAAATGGTTTAAAAATAAAATACATTTAATTAAACCTATACATTATTGTACTTCGATACCAACAATTTGGCTTTTAATCAACTATTTCAATACAAACTCAACAACAATACAATATATTAAATAATATACAATATAAAAAAACATATATTAATTATGTTGAGATTTTCTGTTTGGAGAAAAATAGAAAAGAATCTCAGCTAATGACAACAATAGAATTCAGGTCCTAGATTAGCTCCAGGTTGTTGGGAGGGAGTTAATGCCTCCTATATTTGATGTGAGGGAGTTAATAAGCTGTTAGATTCTCCATGCTATATAATAGGCAACCATTTGGATGGTTTTCTAAGAGGGTGAGAGGTTTTATGAGAATTTCTTGATGTAATCTCCAATTTGATTAATACATTCTTGATGCCTATGTTTGGTGGACGTAGCCCAGATTGGTTGGGTGAACCACGTTAAACTCTTGTCGTATGTGCTTGATATTCTGTGTGTGTTTAATTTAATTGTTGTGCCTCTGAATTCCAACAATTGGTATCAAAGCATGTTGGAGGTGTTGGTGCTGAGAGGATTCTCTGCGTGAGTGGATTGCTGGCAGTTTTTCTGCGTGAAGAGCTGGAGCGCTGAGGGAGCGTGGTGCTGGAGGTGCTGATTTGTTTTGTTGTTGCGTGTGCGCGCTGAGCCGTGGAGCCGTTGTTTCTTGTTCTTGCTGAATAGAGTATGAATAGAGTATGAATGGTTTGCGCGTGGAGCTGATGTGTATTCTATAACAGCTGATGCGTAGAGCAATAATACTTGTGTGCATGGAGGTATGACTGTTTTGCGTTTTTTTTTAAATGATTCACATGTTACACCTGTGCGCGTGGAGGTATGAATGAGAACAACAACAATAGTCATTTGAATAAATTGCAGAATACATTGTGTTTTTTTAAAAAACGATTCACATGTTATAACTGGATTTATTTTTTTTTTAAATTGCAAAACCGATTTAGTTCTGTAAAGTTTTGTTTCAAAACTGATTTAGTTCTGGAAAGTTTAGTTTCAAAACCGATTTGTGTATACCGAGGATTCCCATATGAAAGAAAAGGCAGTCATCGATGGTATTGGTTGCTGAATGGAAACTGCGCTGCCCGTGAAGAACTATTTGGCGGTGTTGTAGGTTTGTAGCAAGAAAAACGCAGTGTGATTTGATAAAACCTGCGTGAATATATTCCAGGAGAACAGTGCAAATGGTGCAAAGATCTCCTCATCGAGATTTTCAAACCAAATATTTTCTTCTTGACACTCATTTACTTCATTTTCTCAGTGAACCAGCAGAATGGCGCCATTGATTTAAAACGCAGTGGGAATGTTTATGTGCTGGGATATTGAAGATTTTTTTGAAAAGGACGTATATTATTTTTTTGAGAAGTGCATATGGCAGAATTTTTTGTTTTTATATAAGTGCAAAGGGCAGTTTTTGTGTAAAGACAAAGACAGATAGACATAGGCAGAAATTTTCTTTTGTGTGAAGGGAAGATCTTTTCTTTTAAAGGCATAGGCAATTTTTTTTTAATTGTTGGTATTTAAAACGTTGATATTGGAGATTATAGTGTTTTTTTGATACAAAATGGCGAAAACTCAAAGTGCCCAGTTTGAAATTGAGAAATTTAATGGCAAGAATAATTTTGAGATCTGGAAGGTGAAAATGCATGATTTGCTTGTCCAACATGGCGTGGCAAAGGCATTGTTGGGCAAGTCCAAACAGCCTTACAACATCACAGATAGCGAGTGGGCCGAAATGGATGAAAGAGCAATTAGTGCTATTTGACTATGTCTAGCTGATGATGTCCTGTTTAATATTGTGTCGGAGACAACAGCTGCTGGTTTGTGGAGGAAACTGGAGAAACTGTACATGACCAAATCCTTAACCAATAGGATTCTCCTAAAGTGACATTTGTACGGTTTGCGAATGAAGGAAGGTACATCGATTGCTGATCATTTAAATGCTTTTAATACTCTTCTTGTGCAATTACAAAGTATAGAAGTAAAAATACCATCTGAGGATAAAGCGATTACTTTATTGTGCTCGTTGCCCGAATCATGAGATCATTTTGTTACTTCTATAAGTCTTAGTTCATCAGAAACTATTGAGTTTGATGATGTAGTTTCATCCTTATTATCAGAAGAAACAAGGAGGAAGTCGCATTCTGAAACCTCTACATCAGAAGCCATGATGGTTAGAGGTCGTTCGAAAGAAAGACGCCCCAGGAAGCCGAGCGAC
>APFE030229403.1:124204-156962 GCA_000404065.3 Pinus taeda
ATCCGGACTATCATAGTCAATCAAAGCATATTCCTATTAAGTACCATTTTGTAAGACAGGTTATCACTGAAAGGGGAGTCTCTCTTGAAAAGGTGCATACAAAGGAGAATTGTGCAGACATGTTCACGAAACCAGTTTTTTTGGAGAAGCTACGCTGGTGTTTGGCTTCTCTTGGCTTGCAGAAAAGATAAAATAATAATAACAGGGCATCAGGCGAATTGTTGTCAAGGTGGAGATTGTTGAGATTTTCTGTTTGGAGAAAAATAGGAAAAAATCTCAGCTGTTGACAACAATAGATTTCAGGTCCTAGATTAGCTCCAGGTTGTTGGGAGAGAGTTAATGCCTCCTATATTTGATGTGAGGGAGTTAATGAGTTGTTAGATTCTCCATGCTATATAACAGGCAACCATTTGGATGGTTTTCTAAGAGGGTGAGAGGTTTTATGAGAATTTCTTGATGTAATCTCCAATTTGATTAATAAATTCCTGATGCGTATGTTTGGTGGACGTAGCCCAGATTGGTTGGGTGAACCATGTTAAACTCTTGTCTTATGTGCTTGATATTTTGTGTGTGTTTAATTTAATTGTTGTGCCTCTGAATTCCAACATAATTATTTAAAAACAAAATACATTTAATTAAACCAATCCCTTATTTTACTTCAATACCAACAATTTGGCTTTTAATCAACTACTTCAGTACCAGTACATTGTTGGCTTTTATTCAACTACTTCAGTACGAGTACATTGTTTCCCATATATAATTCCATGAAACCGAATTGTTTTCGGTGGATTTCAAGGTATTATTAGTAATAACGCATTTATCCAAAGAGATTTGAGTCTATAATTCGAATCTAATGAACAATCAAAACACTCTTAGTGATCACTAGCTTGCTTAGTGGTGTTTCTTTCATAGAGTAAACAATTTGTATTATAAATCCTAACATGAGATCATATATCTGTTTGTAAATAGAACCAACACCATCAAGAATGAAAGATAAATATATACAAGGCTAAAGGGAGAAGACTAGTCAGATTGAAAGACATAGGAATGATTAAGTCTCACGATCACCATCCAAGAATGCTGAGATAGATATATATAAGGCTGAAGGGAGAAGACTAGTCAGATGGAAAGATATAGGAACAATTAAGTCTCACCATCCAAGAATGCCTAGATAGATATATATAAGGCCAAAGGGATCAGACTAGTCGGATTGAATGACATAGAAATGATTAACTCTGTAAATAATGTGTGCAACCTTATAGTAATTTTTCTTGATCTTTCAATGTAAAGTTAAAAAAAACCAAATTTACGATGATTTTTTTTATCTATTTATTGAATGAAATTGAGAACTAGAATTTAGATTAGAATTAATATTTTATATAAGTAGATATGCATGTTTTTATAATTTTTTTTTTTTTTTATTTAGCAAAAACACTAACGTAAGCTTCTACAGTGATTTTAAAATTGACAATATGAAAAGGTTAAATATAAAACTCTGAATGCCATTTTTTTTATTAGTGATTCCACAAGCACATAGAAACAAATAAGGCAAAGGATCCTAGGGGATTATCTTGATAAATTTGTTGGTAATATAAAATATCTCACCATTTCTCATTCATCTTTATTTATATTGAGTTTCATTTATTACTCTTTACTTTTTATTCATTGCTCATTCATTTTTATTAGTCCGTGTTATCTGGGAATGGTTAGGGACTATAGTAATAGAAAATGATGTAGTTAATATTAGTTGACTTGTTTGCTCGCACATATTTATCGAGTATAAACAAAGTTTTTTAGTCCATAGTGATTTACAGTCTTATTTGGCCTTTTCCCGGGGCAGAGGCGTTGAAAGCATATATTATCTTGCATTTGTTTGGTTCTTTCTCATTCATTTTTTAGAGCTGTTGATTAATGCTAACATTAATTTAGTAGTATGAAATTCTAGCTCCCAGATATTGTTTATGCGGGACTGATGGGCTTTCTTTGAAGTTGTCAACAACAATGTCTCTGAAATTGCCACCTGTTGCAATGTGTCTACTCTGCATGTTGCTGTGGTATCTACGGAACAGAGGTTGTTGTGCTATCATCTCCGTCAATAAGCATAAAGCCAAAGAATCAAAAGTCTAGATATGCAAAAAAAGGGGAGAACCAAAGGGTAGGGAGGCTTATAATAAGAATGAAGGAGGGGATTATGAGTCGCTCTGAGGACCACTAGCGGAGGTCGATGAAACCACAACTTGCAGGATATTTTTGGTTGAATACGACTCACGAGGAATAAAAACAGAGACAAAAGATTGCTAGTTGAATACCCGGAACCATGATTTCTTCTTCAACAATTTAGCAACCTTGGACACCAGACCACTGGAGGCAAAAGAATCCACTGCACAGCTTGCAAAAAATATACATTAAATTTAGAAATACCATTAGCTTTCTGTGCAAGAGCTACTTTCTATGCAAGAGCTACCAATAACAATTACCAGTTTTCTATGCAACAATGGTGAGCATGGTGAGAGGAGGAGAGCAGGTGTATTGTGGCAAGAGGAGATGAGGTGTATTGCTACTATTACCTTTCTGTGTAACAGCTATCAGCTTTCTGTGCAATAGCTACGAGTTGGTCTGACGGATGTGTTGCAGGTTCGAGTCACATCGAAGAAGAAGCCTCTTTTCATCGCTAAAGCCTATTTTCACTATTTTTTTCATCTACAGGTGGTCTAATACCATGATTTCATGCAAAAATAATGGCAACAACAGAGATTCATGGAGAAATCATGGCAATAACAGAGCTTCTAGAGAGCTAACAATAAAGCTTCTAGAGTGCTTGTAATGGTCTTGACAGCTCTGCAGAGAAGACAAACCACATTCACATTCTCAATTCCAGCTCTATGGAGATGACAAACAACATTCACATTCTCAATTTCAGCCTCAGCTACAACATCAGTCACAAAATTTACAACCCACAGCATTAGTCACAAAATATACAACCCATCAGTGGGAAAACCAGTGGGTTGTTTTTTTTTATTGATGTCTCTTTGACATTTCTATTCAATTTTATTATGAAATATATCAAAGGAGAAGGAAATTACCTCAGCTGCATTGTTTAGACTATTTTGGGGCTGCAGATTTTGTATTGTAAATACCGTAATAACGCAACGCTCTGGTATTCCAGGTGTTTGCCACTGGTGCTAAATCCTATCCTTTAAGCCTTTCCCAACAACCCGGTAACTTATGTGTGTCCCTTGTGAAGCCTGGTCCCATCATCCCATTAATTCTAACGAGGCTCTATGAGGAACCATAATCCAAGAATTCTTCCGGCATAATTCAAGCAGTTAAATCAGTTCAACGAGATAAGTGAGCTAACAACCCTATAAGGCTACTTGAATATCCCGCAGGAGCATGGTGAGTGAGCATGGTGAGCTAATATAAGGTGCTTGACTGACCACCCACAATCTATCCATCCACCCCTTCCTGGTCTGATATCAAGCAATCTATCCCATCCATGCAGGTTGGCACAACTTTCTTTTTGTAACTGAGACCCAATTACTTGAGGGATCTCAATTTTTGTTAGAAAACAGTTGATGCCCAGCGTAGTAGGAAACCACTGATACCTAGCACAAGATGAAAACTCGAATTAGGGAGTGGGACTAGGATGGAAAACCAATAGAGCCCCTTATTTCTCCTCTCATATGTCGTTCTAGCAATCATTCAAACAATTTGTGTCTTTTTCCTCTCATATATCACTCCAACAATTGTTCGAATGACCTCTGCCTATGCTCTTCCAAATCTATTCTATATTTTTCACATAAATAGTCAATAGGTGTCACCATGTCAAAAGTGATACGTATGCATGTTGGTGCTCATAACTGATAGATATGTGGTTGTAACATGGGTCAGTTTTTACATTTTAATTCATATCTAATTAAATTAATATATTTCTTCCAAATATATTTCATATTTTTCAGATAAACAGTCAATAGGTATCACCGTGTCAAATAGTGATACGTATGCATGTTGGTGCTCATAACTGATAGATACGTGGTTGTAACATGGGCTAGCTTTTACATTTTAATTCATATTTAATTAAATTAATATATTTCCTTTAATAACTTGTTAACTGTAACAATTATTGCCATGCACTCTGCTAGATATTAGATTTTGGATGCATTGTATGGTCTCCTAGCCACATGTGTTAAGTTTATACATGCACTCTGCTAGATGCATTACAGGGTCTCGTCACCACATGCTCTAGCCAACATGATATTCTGGTATGCCAATGTCGATGGCCTAATATACCAAAAAATGATGGGATAATTCCCATTTGTTAACAAATTTTTGGGAACATTGGTATCAGGGTTTTGCGTGGATATTTCAATGAAGTGCCAATCTTTAACTCAGTCGAGTGCTAATAAATCATTTTTACAGGTCGACTGTTCTATACAGTGGGTGTACATCCTACAAGATGCAAAGTAAGTTTTCCATTCTTTCGCTCTTCTGTGTCTTTTAAATTATGTTGTTTATGGAACCCATTTGTGAAAACCTCATCCTTGAAGTAGATTTTCATGTGTCTTGACGAGTCTGACCTTGGTCGTCTCCACACTTCGATAGATGAATGGAAGTACAACATAGCCTTCCTTCCATCTATTGAATATCCATCTTGGGTGCCTGCTGATGTAGCCCCTACCTAAACTGGTCTAAATCCTCTTAGTACAGGCCATACCCCTTCGTATCTAAAATTACATTCAGGTGTAAAACGGTCGGTTTGTTTCCTTACCTGCCTGAAGGAGCCAACCAAGGCATCGTTGATTCAACATTTGAATTTATGCAGGAAAAGCTTTCTTTTAGTTTGAATCATGATTGCACTTAACAAATTTCCATGTTGGCATAGACATTGTTATCTAACTATCTTTTGGGATCCGACAAGCAATGTTTATCATGGGGCTTTATAATTCAGCCTATTGGTTGGCTTGGCTGACTTGGGAAGGCATCCTCACATTTGTATCTGCGATTCTCATGGTCCTCTTTGGAATGTTGTTCCAGTTCAAATTTTTCCTCAAGAACAGCTTCTCAATTTTCTTCCTTTTGTTCTTTCTCTTTTAGTTCAACATTGTGAGGACATGAACATCCATCCCAGTCATTTTTCAAACCTGCAGAGTAAAGACTTTGATTTTATTTCAAAAAAATGGACTGAGAATTGGGATGGGACAAATTGGTATGCTCAGATTCTTCACAGGCAAGGTTATTGAAGAAAAGCTAACTTGCAAGACTTTCCCAAAAAGACCAAAGAAATTGTCCATGTGGAAGTCGAGATCATGCAGCATGTTTCTGGTCATCCTAATGTTGCTAGCGCAAGAAGTTCCAAATCCAATTGCAGTACTAGCTCCAGTTCCAGCACCAACAACAGAGTAGTACTCCAGTTCCAGCACCAGCAACAGAGGCATAGAAAAGAGCAGAGGCAGAGGCATAGAGAGGTAGCAGCGGGGGTGGTTAAAGCAATAAAGGCATGGGGCAACGTTTTTATTTATTTAGTGGGTTCAGCACCTTACGCGCCCTCACACTACTATTCTGGTGTATCGAAGTGTCCAACTAGAGAGAATCAGTTCCTATGACACCTGTGATGCATGCATGGTTAACATCACGACAGTCTAATTTTAATTTAATTTTACTTTATTTATTAATTTTTTTATTATAACTTTCCCATTCATTTATTATAATATTTTTTTATTCAAATGTAATTTAAGTGCAGAGCAATATTCAGATTTCAATCAAGTGGTGGATAAACCCAACGATCAATCAAGGATCTAACCTAGGAGTGTCGAATGATTTTTGCTTGTGAATCGTGGAGTCAAAAGAGAATAAGCCTCTGATTGCAGAGGATTTCAATAAAGCTATGGTTGATCTTGTACAAGGATCAGTTTTCTCAGTAGATTCACTTATTGATTCCTCTTCATGATTGAATGTGCTTTAAATGCCGTAAAATTATATGGTTTTGAAGAGTACTTGTGGAGATGCATTTCAGGAACGTGTGCCTTTGGACGAGGTGATTGAACAACTAAGATGTAGTTGTTCAAGAGCAGGACATACATCTCAGGAAAGGGTGTTTCGTTTGCAAATTTTTGGTTTCAACAAATTAGAGGAGAAACCCCAAGTGTCCCATACTTTCTATGAGATTCACTACCCTTGCAAATGTCAACTTTTACTTTCTCAAATACATAACATTATAGTCTTTAACTACTAGAAAATGGCACCAATGAATCCAGTGTCCGTAAAACGGAACTGTCTATGTTAACTATAGTGTGACATGTTTTTTTAGCATCCACAATTTGGCTATTTATATTTGCAATACACTTATTTTTGTCCACAACTTGTTTGAAAAAATGAAAATACTAGAACTCACCAGAAAACATGGAATCTAATATGACGATTTCCCCTTTAAATAACGTCGAGAATAGTTTTTTGACCTAACATCCCATGGAGGTAGTTCTTTGTTTTACACTATTTAAGTAAAATTAGGAGAATAAGAGTTGCTTGAGTCAAATCCCCTGATAGAAAAACAAAGGAGAAATTACAACTAGTCAAGTCCCTGTCGGCAGTTAAAACAGAACTTTAACAACAAAACACTGGTAAAATAGTAGCTATAAGGCTTACAATCTGGCAAATAATATGCCATCAAGCTTAACACAATGAAAAAGCTGACTATAATCGATGGTATGAAACTTATAACTTCTCCAACCGCCTTAGAAGTGACTGATAAACTTTAACAACAACAACATTGCTTGCTAAAATAGTAGCTAGGCTTAGAATCTCACAAATACCATGTCAACTAATAAAACAAAACTTTAACAAAAAAACACTACTAAACTAGTAGCTATAAGGCTTACAATCTGGCAAATACTATGCGATCAAGTTTAACACAATGAAAAGGTTGACTATAATCAATGGTGCGAAATTGATAACTTCTCCAACTGCCTCAGAATTGACCAATTGATTTGCAGATGTGTGAATAGTCGGTGGTGAAAGTCCGCGAATAATTTGGTGGTTCATAGGGCCTTCTTCTGCAAACAAATGTAAAATCTGAGAAGCTTGATGACATATCAAAACTGATGCATCCTCGTTCACTTATAAAATCTACTTGGAAACGTTGTTCTACTGCTGGTATGAATGCCTTCTAGGACTGCACAGAAGCACCTTAGCTGCTAGAGAAATCAATCTGATTATAGTCAATTGTTACAAAAATGGAAAATACTAAAAGTTAAGATTCAATCAAATTGGAAATATACCCTTGGGCCTTTGCTGCTGCTATGCGCAATCAATGAATGTATCCATGTCACTTGAATCAACTTGTTAATATGTTTCAGACAAGGTGCTATGATCATCATGCCAAGTCTATATCTACTAGAAGACTGATCCATCTTCAATGACCATGACAACCCACCAGGGAGGAATTGGGTCTCCTTCAAGGGAGAAAGAGCATGTTTCTTGTCCATAGTCCGATTTCCTTTATTCACATGTGGTTTTCAATGAATTAGAATATTTCTAAGTCGATTCCATCACATTAATCTTCCTAGCACCTTTCAAAGGCTAGAGTTCCCCCAAAACTAGACACTGATATCTACAGTAATGAAAATCCTTCTTAAATTATGAAAATAATATCTTACATTATGCATTGCCATTTCCTCCAATTGTGTACAATCATGAAGACTAAATTTTGGCCAAATATGACTTCCACTCTACCTGATATCGCCATTGCCACTGTGTAGGAATCTTCCCTTATTCAATATAAAAACTTCACTACAAGAAGCAAAAAAGAAAGACCAAACATAGGAATGAATTATAATATGTATAATTTTACAACTCGTAATAATGATTGTTTCCTCCAAAACATTGTATTGGATAGGCGATACCATCACAAACCAGGGAAAGTTTTGTTTCTACATGTTATAGAGAGGAAAGGAAGAAGTGCAAATTCTGGAGAGGGTATTGAATTAATTCACATCTACCACTTCAAGGAATGATTTTAATCATTTCATACACACTGATTATAAAGCATTCTAATGTATAAGGGCGTAGACATCATTATCATGCAGTGCTAGGATATATTTTTGAAAAAGGCCACTTGAGCATTCTATAGCTGAGATTTGTGATCACAGTCAACTTATTCATAGGTAGGTTCTATGCAATCAATTCTATGATTGCAGATCCATCTATCAGATTACATTTTTTGCCCCAAAATGTAGCCTCTCTTTGGTCCGTACCAGCGTTGGGTCTTGTGTGGTCTAAGTATATTGTAGCCTTTGTTTCATAAGCACTATTACAAGCTCTTATATGAATTGTACGCGAAGTCATCATTCAACACCGCGTAGTTGTTAAAAAGTTTAAATCAACCCATGATCCTTCATGGATGTTTATAGTTAATTTTTTTTTCTTATAGGTAGATAGACTTGGCAGAATTCAGGTAGGAGAGTTAAGGGCACATTTATACCAGCAGTTAAACAAAGTTAGGCATTGAAGCCAGGCCTGCCTTCGAGGCCTATTGTTTGTTATTTCTTGTTTGCACCAATTTTTATGGGAAGAACAAATGGCAGGTATGCCTTTTTACCATTTTTATCCATGTTTGGCGGGATGGCTTCATTTGCTCTCGCTGCTTGCTGACTAGGACGCATTGCTAAAGCACTCAAAGCAGGGACTAGCTGCAACGCAGCCTATCTTCTTTATTTTGAGCTTCATCCATTACTCTTTATCTATATAAAGCCTCGAAGGGCATGCATAAGAAAAAGGTTTTATTTCTAATTGTACACCAAGTCATTTTGCATTTACAAGGTTTTCTAATGGATCTAATATTGTTAAAATTCTTGATTGGAAAGGCAAGCCCAATTATATAAATCTGGATTATGCATTTCTGATTGACAATTTGGTTGTTCAGATGCTTGTTATAGAAAATTCCAAACTATTTGGGCTCCAATGATCTACTTTTGACCCAAAGCATTTGCATCAGCTAAGTTTGGACATTTCTCGAAAGGCACATGATGAAAATCTCGTTGAGAGATGAGTCACCTTAGCTATCAAAGGTATAGATTACAGTGAGTAGAGTAGGAATGGAATGAAGGTCATTGAAATGAAACAAGACAAAATTGTTCAATTGCAATGGGCCTAATGACTTTAATCCTGTTAACAACATAGTTACCAAATTCACTTATATTGGGGCAAAAGATACATAAATTCCCCAGTTGGGTTTGAGTATGCAATAATTCAATCCAATTCCTAGCATAAAAAGTTAATCTAGTTGATTAGTTCACTGGCATAGCATGCCTTCTTAACATGAAATTAGTAAGTTAATCTAATAGATTATATTAGTGGAAAATCTATGGTTCATAGTAGTTATTACCTTTTGAACAAAAACAGATAGAGGATGGCATATAAAAAAGAAAAGGAAATTGAGAGGTCAAAAATATAGAAAGTAAAAGTGAAATTAGAAAAATTTTGT
Source organism: Pinus taeda (assembly GCA_000404065.3). Lineage (NCBI taxonomy): Eukaryota > Viridiplantae > Streptophyta > Pinopsida > Pinales > Pinaceae > Pinus > Pinus taeda. Next base: position 133,683 of record APFE030229403.1, read on the forward strand.
TTTTCTAGTCATGGAAATCTAGAAAAGAAGAAAGAAGAATATATGAAAGTGATTGATTGCTTTATTGATGATTGTTTTCTATTTATGGAGAAATTATAGGTAATAATGAGAGATTATAGATAAACTAGTTTTGAATATATATTTTATAAATATGCATCTATTACATAAATACATTTCTAAATTAAAAAAAGATATCATATACTTTTGAAAATACAAAGTTTTGGAAGGAATTATGAATGGTAAATCTATTACATAAATACATTTCTAAATTAAAAAAAGATATCATATACTTTTGAAAATACAAAGTTTTGGAAGGAATTATGAATGGTAAATTTTTTAGATGGATTTTATTTGTAAAACTATTATACTATTTTGAATTATTCAAAATTCAAAATAAATAAAGAAAAAACTAAAAAACACGCTAATTTTTCAGATGTCTACTATTGATTTTTTTTAGAATTGAAATTTTTATCTGATTGTACAATCAGAATTCTAACTAGTAACTATACTTAATAAGTGACATATTTAATTTTAATCTATTATTTATTGATTTGACATTGAAATCCAGTTCAAATACTTTTCATATTCATTGTTATAAGACAAAAACATTATCTTGAAATCAAATCTTATCTATTCATTTATTAATACTTTATTAATACAATTTAATTAATTTAAAATTGAATATTTGTTTATTACAAGTGGCCAATTGGTTGATGGCGTGAAAGTGCAGACATATAAATACTAATACTTTTCAGAGAGGCAATCTATTAGCCAAGTCGCCAATTCGCTTAGTGTGTCAACGCGAACAAGCTTTATGTACTTTTCAAAGAAATCATCAATCTAGACACCACAAGAATTGACTTGCTCCAAGAACAAATCAAAGTAACATGGACACGGGCACATGGATGCAGGTAATGAAATTCCAACTGAACAAAGCCGCATGGCAGTAGGAATATACTAGAATCACGATTTCATATTTACCGATATAGTTTTGTTTACATTTTGTACGAATGAAGGTTAAAGATTCAATGTTGTGGACTTTTGTTTTTAAATGAGCACGTTCGTGTATAAAGTGAACCAATTGTGAATGCCACTCTTCAGCTGTTTGATTGATTACGCTCATAGTTTTGTCTTTTTAAATGTGGTGCAGGTATTTTAAAGATTAAATATGCTAAGTCCATGGAATATTTGTATGAGCTTCTTGTTAGTTAGTGACAAATTTCGAACCACAGGTATGAACCCTGCAGTTGTATTAGCGCTGTATAAACTGGAAACCGTGATTTCCGCGCACAGTATCTTCACAACCGAGTTGAATAGTCGTTATACAACGCTGTTCCAACTAGAACATTTGACCTTTCTAGTCGACTGGATTTTTGTACCGGCAATGCGATCGTTGGTATTCCATGCTGTCTCGGTCGTCCTTACCTGACGTATTACATTACGCAATAGGGTGGAATAGTGTAGTGGCATTCCTGTCCATAAAAACTCATTAATGTTCCACCACACATATTACACCCATTTTTCATTATTGATCCCAATCTCCCGATCTATCTATCCTTCAAAAAATTTGATGGGCAACTGTCTATCTCGCGTATCAGCTGATATACCCATTGCCAAATTAGTGGTTATTGAAGAAGAGGCGGGTGGGTTGATTATAGAGTTCCCGGAGCCAGTCAAGGTATCAGAAATATTAAGAGAGAAGCCAGGCTTCTTCGTCTGCCATGCTGATTCCATGCATTATGATGAGTATGTTTCTCCCCTTTCTTCAGGGCAGGAACTGCAAGTGGAGAACCTCTATTTTCTGCTTCCTCTAACCAGACTGCGCCATCCTCTAACAGCTACTGATATGGTTGCCCTGGCCGTGGAAGCCATCGCTGCTATGGAACGGATGGATCAAGAAGAAGCTGCAAAATCAAGAAGCGGCAGCTGCAAAATCAAGCCAAAGTGTGAGAAGGATGGAACAAGAAGAAGCGGACATCCATCATCTGGATCGATACTCGACTGATCATGAAGGGTAAGGAGCATAATTCAGAATCGTTGGAACGGAAAGGTTCATTGGATGGGCGCGGCCTGCTCGCTATAAAATGCAGTGCATAGCGTCCGGGCGGTAAAAGGTCAATGTTATCTCGTTCAACAGTCCCTGGAGAGCGAAGGTTGCGACCATCCATGAGGAGTGCTGCCATTCTCTTATTGACATCACATAATGAAAAATGATTTCTATGTTGCCGATTTTGTACATTGGTTGTCCCTGATCGCCATTAAACGTTGGGAGATTATGAATGGAAATGTCATCCTAGGGTTTACGAGGTATAAAGCATACACTGTTGCACTTGAAATGTTATGGGAATGATATTTGGATTGGGCTACCATGTGTGACCATGCCATGGTTGATATATCATTATTCCTGGGTGAAAATTTGTGTTTCTTTGATTTAAATTAAAGTAATGTTTTGATATATTTGTGATTTGCTATACAGTTTTTTTTTTAATTCGAAGGATTTTTTATTAGATTGTGCATCCTTATTATTTAAATATTATTTATTAATAAAGAAAAAAAATTAATTCAGGTAACAAATGTAAAAATTAAGAAAAATATTTATTCATTAACATATAATGACTTCTTAATTGTAAATTTTTATTAGGTGTGCTCCTTAATTAGGTTAAATATTATTTTATTAAAAAAAAAGAAAAAAATTATAATTATAATTTTATAACGAAAAATATTTTAATTCATATATATGATATATAATATATAACTTTCTTAATTGCTAATTCTTATTTTTAAATCATAAATTACTTTTAAAAATATAAATAATAAATAAACCAATAAATTAAAATACTTGATTTTAATGTGCTATTTGACTTTTAAATTCTCTCATTAACCATTAAACTTTGACGCATCTCTCACCTATTTAAATTTACATACACTCCTACTAATTTTTACCTCAAAGAATAAGTGGATTTCACATAGTAATGACCTCCACAAACAATACTACTATAGTAATTATTATTTTTCCCACAATGAACAAGTACTACTTAGCAATCTGTTATAAAATTAAAAGTTTCCCATTACTTGGAATAGAACTTTGTGAAGTATTTGTCTTATTTTAAGGATTATATAGCAATTCATTGACTTGGTATTTAGTTATATTTTGTGAAGTCTTTGTGTTATTTTAAGGATTATATAGCAATTAATAATTAGTGAATATATATTTTTAATTTTTGTGATATAATAGATTTTTTTAATTTTTGTGATATAATAAAATTTTGTTTTTTATCTTGAAAAAAAGAATTGAAGACTTGTTGCAAAATTAAACTAAAACAAAAATAAAATAAAAGAATTTCAATGGAGGTGCGATCTAGTTGAGGATTTTAATGGGGATCATGATTGTCTCAATTAAGATGATGCCTGTAAGACAAGAGGTCGATCAGATCGACGTCATATGGAGTGAGAGGAGATACGGTGGTGGTTGTGTGAGAGAAGATGAAATGCACGACAGAGCATGCCATCATCAAAGCATTTGGGAATTTGGGTGGCAAAAGTGGTTGTCCAGTGAAGTCAATTGGTTCTGGCTCCTCCATTGTTGTATTCAGCTTGTGGCGTGGCATTGGAAACTTGCAACTGGCAGCACTCTGAAGGGGGACTTTGTCGGCATGTTTAGGACAACAAATATGTGGTATGTGGCGTTCTCCTTCTCCTCCTATAGTTAAGCGAATATGGAGATAGTTTGTAGGATTCTTAGTTATACAATTCGATGGAACTGTTAGTGTGGGAAGATGATTGTCCTTCTTTTCTAGAATTCCAGGGGGCATTCTTTCTTTTTAGCATTCGGGATGGTGACGTCGGTCTTGATTGTTTATGGAATTATGCTTCAGATAATGGGAAGTATATCTTTGGGTTTGGGGGGGCTGTGCATGTTGTTGTGCTGACATTGCATGGGAAGTTGCAAAATCCATGAGGAAGAAGAATGGTTTTTGACTGAATGTTATTGCTTTGTTTTGCATTGTAGTTTTGACCCAATTTCGAAGGGTTCTCTTCTGTGGGATGTGGGCTTATGTCAATTGTTTCTATTAGAGCCTCACCTCGAACCATACCTTTGTTTTCAATCATTCGAGGGACAAGATTATGTTGGTTAAGAATCACCTAGTGAGAAGAGCATGCGTGTTTCATATTATATGTTATATTTGGAATGCTAATGTTTCTTCACTCTTATGCATGATCTTGCCCCGTGTCATAGAGGCAAGTTTCGAGAGTGGAAACCTTTTCCTTTCAAGGTGGACAATTATTTTGATGGGGTTGGGATGCATAGACCTTACACTATCACAGGTGCCATTTCTTAGGATGGTGCAAGTGAAAAATATCAAAGAGGAAGCAATGGTAGAGGGACGCAGGAAAAATTGGAAGAGAGGATTGCAAGTGGAGAAAGGCAAACCATCATCCCAGAAGCTGAAAAGAGTAGGTTGTAAATTTTAGGCCCAACATAAGAAGGAGGTTGTGCATGCATATGTGACAAAGATCTCGAAGCAAGTTAAAAGGATTATCACATGGTGGGAAGCAGATCTCACCCGCCAAGTTGAGGAAGAAGAGCAAGAAGTGGACTACACATTTATGGTCCCTGACCTTGGAAATTGTCAAGGTCGAGTCTCCCAATATAAACAGACCATCCACTTCTACTAGATGATGAAAAGTCTGGTGGCTAAAGCCGTCATGCATACTTATGACTATATGTAGATCGATCCTACCTTGTAGTAAATCCAAAAACACTTTCAGTTAGTACAGTTTTAGGTTCAACAACAGAATGTTAGGCTGGGAAGAATTGAGAAACACCTCCAGTGCCCACAATACTCAACAATTCCAAGGTCTAGTATAAAAGACCCTACACTTATTGAGTCCTCTGAGGACTAGTTATGTTTATTTTCAGTTTAGTTTTGTTTAAATTTTGATGATGGTCATAGAGATAGGGAGCCTTAGATTTAGGAGGAAGAGCTTATTATGGTATTCAGGGAGTAAGGCTTATCTGGTCAAATTTTATTGACTTAAAACCTTTGAATTTTGGTTGGCTTATAATGCCTTCCAATGGCCAATAGACCTGGTTTCCCAATGGGCAGGTTGAGGCCACAAAAGTTCTATCTTTACATTCTATCTTGATGTAACCTACCTTTCAATGAATGAAATGTCATACTCAACTTACAAAAAAATAAAAATAAATAAAAAAATAAACAAAATTCAAAAATCAAATATAGAAGGAAAAAATTTGAAAGAGAAAAAATAAGTTAAAACAAAAAACAAAAAAATTTAAAAAGTCAAAAATAAAACTCAAAAATTTGAAATAGAAAAAATAAGATAAAACTTATAACTAAGGTAAAAATTAAAAAATGTTTCAAATGTTTTTTTCTTTTGAATTGTGAACATTTTTTAACAACACTATATACACTAGCTCATACATACAAATTAAATTATGCTTTCAAAAAAATTGCAAATTGATATATGAAGTGGAAAAACTAATTGCCTACCGAGGGGTAAGGGTTTCCACAACTTTTGGTAGTTAATAACCACTTGTAAGTCTTCACATTTATTTTTATTTTGCTATTTATTAAAGTGATGAAGAACACATATTATTTACATCTTGTTCTTATCCATAATAACTCTTGGTAAGTATATTTATTTATTCCTATCCACCTTTTATGCAAATAGTTGATTAAATTAGGGTGAATAGAAATTGATGGTAAATATGTTATTTACATGAGTATGAATTATTTTACGGATTTTAATTTTGGGTGGTTTTCTATGAAGATTAACAATGAAAAATCACAACAAAAATATTAAAAAGCCAAGGCATAAACATTGCAACTACATCCAGAAATTATAGCTAAAAAAATATGGCATCGTATTGTGCAAAGGTTGTAATAAACCTCCCCCTTTGTTTTAGGGAACAAGGGACTCTGTGCAACGATTGGACCACTAAGTATATGTTTATGATACCCCCTTGTTTGTGATTTTACTACTAAGTCTACGTGTATGAGACCCCCTTATTTGCGGGTATGAGACCCCCTTGTTTTTTATTTGACTTTGAATACTAAGTCTATGTGTATGAGACCCCTTTGTTTACGATTTGACTGCCAAGCCTACGTGTATGAGACCCCCTTGTTTGTGGGTATGAGACCCCCTTGTTTGCGATTTGACTTTGACTACTAAGTCTACGTGTATGAGACCCCTTTGTTTACGATTTGACTACCAAGTATATGTGTATGAGACCCCCTTGTTTATGGGTATGAGACCCCTTTTTTTGCGATTTGGCTACTAAGTCAACGTGTATGAGAACCCCTTGTTTGCAATTTGTCTACTAAGTCTATGTGTATGAGACCCGCTTGTTTGTGGGTATGAGACCCCCTTGTTTGTGATTGACTAGTAAGTGTATGTGTATGAGACCCCCTTATTTGTGGGTCTGTGTAGCGATTTGATTTCTAAGTCTACGAAGGCAGACATACTCTACCCCCTTCTCGTTTTGAACCTCTGACCTCTCACGAGGAAGCACACGCTCTTAACCATTAGGCCCAATCAATTTGTATCGATTTCTAGGGTCCTACCTTTGTAGTGACTAATAAGCATCAAAACACTTCATAATACATCCCACTTTACTAAAAAAAACTCATAAAAACTAACTAAATTATAAATTTATTATAAATTGTTATTATTGTATATTATAAATTTATTTTAAGTTATTGTTATTGTTTCTTATAACTTCATAATACATCTCACATTACTAAAACAAAACAAAAAAAACATAAAAACTAACTAAATTGTGACTTTATTTTAAATTATTGTACCCCCACTTTAACATGGAGATTCTTAATCTATAAATAGACTTTGTTACAATACCATGGCCCAATGCCATGACTTATCAATACCACGTGTCCAAAAATTCATAGCTCACTTCATATGATAGGTGTTAATATGACATCTTTAATTAATCAATTTAATAAAAAGAATAAAAAGGGCATAACTTCTTTGGAGAGAAATATTAACCATTATTTTATATATACTACTATGAATATTATATAATATTTCATGGAGGATGAATCTCTACAATCCATCAAATTATTATTTCTCGTTTAACATTTTGACTAAGTCAAATTACAAGGGTGGAGCTATTGTTACCTTAGATAAGGAAGATTACCAGACAAAAATGTTGGACCACATTTGTAACAATGAAAGCTACAAAAGACTCAATAAAAATCCCTTAAATAACATCTCCAAAAAAGTGGTTGTAGCTATAATTAGCTCCTTATCCATAAATTCATCGAGAGTAACCCTATCACTCCCTATCACCCCTAGGATCTATGGTCTTCCCAAGACCCATAAGGAGGGGGCTCCTATGAGACCCATTTTTAACACTATAGGAGGGCCAACCTATCTTATGGAAAAATATTTAGCCCAAAAGATAAAACCCCTTATTGGCCTTACAGAGTCCTTTGTCAAAGACTCTTCATCATTTGTCAATGAGTTAAAGGGTATAAGGTTTGAGCCTGTGGATTTTCTTCTGAGTTTCGATGTGGCCTCCCTTTACACTAATATCCCCATTAATGTGGCCATTGAGGTCATTAATCACATCATGGATCATAATACTACTAAATTGGTTGAGATTTGTATTACCTCTACTTTCTTCATCTTTGAAGGGAATTCTATGAACAAATTGTTGGAAGTAATTCTTCCATGTCATGTGTAGTTGTCATTAGGAGTTACAAGGAGTCAATCTTGTTTCCAATGTGTGAGTTGTAATGATGATATAGTTGTGTTGAAATCAGTAATATGTGTCTTATATATTTGTACCTGTTCTAATCAATAAAAATATCAAGTGAGATTTGTGTAATCACTCTATGCTCTCTCTTCTATTTTTCTAATATGGTATCAGAGCCTATTTTGGACTAATTCCCTTACGGGAAGGCCATGAAGATGTGAGAGCTCTAAGAATAATTAATTAGATTAGTTGTAGCTTATACGTGTGATTGTCTTTTGTGTTTTTAGTGAGAAGATTTTATGTGGATGTTCTTATGCGTAGATCTGAGTGTTGTGTGAAAATATTGGATCCAATGCTTGCAAGTATTGGCCAATTATTAAGAATAAAAATCATTGGGTTGCATCTTCTGATAAGGTAATTTATCTCGTAGATGAGAATTGGAACGAGAATCCATCTCTGGCGAATCAAAGAAAAATGTAGCCAAGGGAAAACTATTCACTATGATCAGCTAGATCTGATTTGAACAGAGTTTCATATAAATGATCTGCTAGATCTAGATCTGGATTTTCGAGATCTACAGTTATTGGAGATCCAAAAGACGTCGGGTATCTCATCCACTGTTTTGTTCTAATGGAAGCCAAGAGATATGTTTGATCATCAGAAATAGAACAAAGGAAGGTTAGATTATTGGAGCCATGTCCAGCACTTAAGCTACAAATTTCCATCGTGTTCTATGGTTTTTCAACACCTGAGCGCTATGTAGAAGACACCATTATTATTTGTTGAGAATGTTGTCTATTAAGGAGGCGTCGTGGGAGTCAATTCCAAATTAACAGGAGGAGCAACAAGATAAATGCATTTCTTTGACCCCATAGATTCATGCAGCTCTGTGCAGAACTGCACGTACACAATGGGTAAGAAAACATGGGGCGATCTAACAAATTAATTCTAGTGAGTTGTCATGACACAATTTGAGGGTATCATGTACCCACATGCCAAAAAAATTCTTCTATCTCAGTTTTAAGTGAAAATTCAAGGTGAAGGTGCATAAAGAGGAACATATATGCAAATTATTGGTATAACAGTCATTTCCCGCTTGGTTCACTTTTGGATTATTGTACCAACTTTTTCGAATTTTTGATATTGTGTCCAAGCTTATGGTGCCAATGGATGTCTTCTGTGAGTTATAACAGTTCAATGTTTTAGTGTTTAATTTGGGTTTCTATTTTTAAAAGGACTAATGGTTCTTACACTGGAAGCCCCCGTGTATGAAATCTCAATTCTTGTTTGTTGGTAATTTTGGTTATAAAAAGGGTTGGTGGTTCTTAAACTGGAAGCCCCGGTGTCCAAAACATCAATTCTTGTAAGGTTAAGTTATTTGATCAAATTTTGAACACATTATGTATCCATACCTCCATCCTAGCAACTGAAGTATAACTGAAAGAGAAATATCCGACAGATGGTGGTTGGTCCATAGGATGGTTCATTACTTGACAAATCTTATCGCGGAAGCCCCTATGAGCCGATTTTTCAATATTGTTGATCCTCCAAAGTATATCAATGATGGTAAGAGGAGATTACATTTTAAATGGAGGTCAAGTAATAGCTCAAAGATGTGGTGGTGAAAGAGAGGAGTTTGCAAGATTCCAGAGTGGATGTGGGTGCTGATGAAGACTGATCAAACATATATCTATATATTGTTGTAATATGTTTTCCATGTAAGCATTAAGGGAGGGTGTTGGAAGTAATGCTTCTATGTCATGAGTAGTTGTCATTAGGAGTTACAAGGAGTCAGACTTGTTTCCAATGTGTGAGTTATAGTGTGTGAGCTGTAATGATGATCTAGTTATGTCGAAGTTAGTAATATGTGTCTTATATATTTGTACCTATGCTGATCAATAAAAATATAAAGTGAAATTTTTGTAATCATTCCATGCTCTCTCTTCTATTTTTCTAATACAAATGTCTCGTGTTTCAATGGGCTCCCCCCTTTCCCATGTTGTAGCTAATCTGCTCATGGAAGAATCTAAATCCAAAGATTTTTCCTCAACTCAATGCAAACCAAAGCTTTGAAAGATATTTGTGGGTGACACTTGTGTCATCTTGCCTCATGGTTGGGATATGTTAGATATCTTTCTCCAATATCTTAATAATTAGTCTGGCTCCATAAATTTTATTATGGAATGTGAAATCAATGGAAGCCTTCCTTTTCTTGACATCTTTATTGCAAATAGGGATGATGGATCATTCTCACACCAAGTCTTTTGGAAGAAAACTCATATGGAACAGTATATTCGTGTTAAGTGCCATCATTTTCTTGCTCAAAATCTGGGTCTTCTCAACACTCCAGCCACCCATGCAATTAGAGTTTCTAATGAAAGTCACCTTGAAGATGAGAAAACCCATCTCCTCAAGGTTTTCAAAAATAATGGTTATAATAAGCTCCAATGCCTTAGGGATTTCCTTAAAGATGGTAGGGGTTCGAAGATTTTACAAATAACACAATGATCAGTTTTATGGGGTGCACCTTCCTTTAATACAAGGGACCACTAACAATATTGTAAGGATCCTAATAAATCACAAGGTTCCCTCAAACTTTAGGCCCCTTAGCACCATTCAAAGTTCCCTAAGATTTGTTAAAGACCTAGCGGACCATGAGAATATGAAAGGTGTTTATGAAATCCCTTGTTCATGCGGGACTCCTTATGTTGGTGAACCTGGCTGCTCAATAAATCAAAGGAGTCGGGAACATGCGACAGACATCAAACATGGGAGGACTTGATCCTCAACATTAGCAGAACATGCGGAAAAGACAAAACACCACATCTACATTAAAGATGATTGTGCCATTGCTAAAATATATCATTTCCATCACCATAAGTTTGGGGAGGCTATAGAGATTTAAAGTAGGCCAAGCAATCTGAATAGAGGTGATGACTGTGTTGGATTCTGAAATTTCCTCTTATGTTTTTATTTATTTCATTTTTATTTATTTATTTATTTTATTTCTATTTTATTTCTAATTTCTTAATTTTTATTATTTATTTGTGATGATGTGATTTTTACCGAAATTTTTTCTTACTTTTCAATATAATGTAATGTAAACATTTAACTTGGTAAAATGAAATAAATAAATAAAAATAAAAATAACACTATAAAAATAAAATAATAGAAATGACACATGGTATTGAGAACCCATAATATTCATGTGGAATATAGGATATTTAAAGGGGAAAATTAAATAAGCATAGACACACTTAGTAGATCCAGAGTTAGGATGATTATAGGCTAGTTAATAATTAAAGTAATTTCTAGAAGCTCTATTCCTAAACACAATTTATGAAATGTATTTAGTTATGATGACGTCAATACCTAATATATAGTTGATAAATACTCACATGAACAAATTTTTATTGAGTTTTAAATCTCACTTTTCTTAGAGAATAGATGGTTCAATATTTCTTTAGAATTTTATTAATAAATAATGTTTTCCTTATTTTAGTTATCTTTTAATAATGAACACTATTTACTTGTGTACTATTGATGGTGCTCAAAATCTGTCAACCAAGGGGATATCCCCCATATGAGGTCCCACTAAAAACTCACACTGTTTGGTGTAAGAGTCCCATCCAGTATAAAGGTCTGGTTTCCAAATCCTTAAAGATTTGCCTTGGCTCTAGCTGTTAGCATAGGAGAATGATGCAATGGTGTCTTTGAAAAGCAAGGTAGGTGTGTCTGGTTGTTATAGACATTTTTGGGAACAGCAAACCCAATCATAAATGTCCATAAACCAAAGGCTCCTAAGTCCCTCAAAGTGTTTCTTACCTCCTTAAAGGAACAAGGTCAGCTGATTACAACATCTCCCAGAAGTTCTCCACTGAAAACTGCTCAGAACTGGTCAAAACTGGACCATATAGAATGCCTAGTGCAGAGGGTGTGATGCATATCACCTACTTAGTGTAAAGGGTGCGATGCATACTGGAAATCCCTTCTGTAGGGTGCGATGGGCGAGAATGAACAAATGGCAGAGAGATTTTGCGAGGTGGAGGATCATAGAATCTTCTAGAAACTTCTCCTCTGACACTTGCCTCTCTGAATTCGCCCAGGGATGAGTAAGAGATCATCAAGCTCCAAGTGGAATCAAGAACTATCAGAGAGAGGACACTAATCAAAATCCTAGAAGCTGACTCACCCCCCTACAATCATCTATATATGGATCCCTCATCACAGAGATCCGGAGTCTGGAATCTTGTATCTTGTAAGGAATCGATGTTGGTTTCCTGGTGCAACATCATAGTGTTGGGTGATCTAAGCTTGACATGAGGTGAAGAAGGGCTTTCTTGCTAGAGGATGATGTTGGGTCAGAACAATTTGTTGTAATCCTCTTTTCTATTCTTGATATTAATAAAGCTATTCAAGTTGTCCTCCACATTCTTGTATGTTTGATGATATATGCATTTGTGTGGCCAATACATATTTGGTCCTGTATTGCTTATGACTGTAGATCTTTGTTCTTCGATAGTATTATGCTGCTTTGATTCCACAGGTGCTCTTTGAAGCTGGGCAGACCAAAGAGGAGTGGCAAAGATTTGTTAGAAGGGAGAAAAACTAAACAAGAAACCAAGCGCAAGATTGAGGTTGGTGTCCTTTCTTCTCCTTTTATCGACTTCTCATAAAGGAAATCGAGATTAGTTTTAGTTTGTTTGTTTCTAAGATAGCTACCAGTCTTAGTGGGACTAGCAGCTTTGAGTGGACACTAGATTTCCCGATAACAAAATGGCGACTCCACTAGGGAGCGAATATATTGTTTGCTAGTCTACATTTGTTTGTTTTATAAACTTACAGACAGAGCCTGAAGTCAAGCCAGCTAGCCTTCGAACTGCATTTTCTATGCAAGTGCAAAGTAGATCAATGTTGCTTCAGTCTATCTTCGCGTTTTGTTTATAAATTGAACATTCGATCTGCAAACACTCTAATTTCCCTAGTGATGGCTCTAGTAACCTCATTAGATCAACCCCTGTGATTTATATTTACTGAACATCACTTGCTCGGCCTAAATCCCTGAACTATTCTACAAATTGTGACCAAAGAACAAGTAAAAGTCTCGCATTGGTACCATCGCACCCTCTCTTCAAGGAAGTCTGTATGCATCGTACCTCCCGTGTGCAGTAGGTGAGATGCATACTAGATTCCCTGTGTAACAGGTGCGATGGTCAGAGAAGGTTAGTTTTGCCTTCAGACTTTGGTTTTTCTTCACTCTCTTCAGCTCTATTGAGGAGTTTTGTTGTCTGTGGTCAGTATACCTATGTGGAAACCCCCTTCCTTTCCATCATTCTGCCTCCCTTGTGCAAAGAACTATAATTTCTTTTATGTATTGTGCGCCATTTTCAGTTCTCTTTTACAAAGAAGTAGCGTAATCAGACTGTCGTTTCTTGATTTGGAAGTGTCGCAAGTGTCGTTTTCAGTCATAGAAAAGAATACTATTGTTCTTGATGATTGATTATACTGTTACTCTTGTATGTGATTTGAATTAGTAGTTTTTCAAGTGTCGAAAACAATTTTCAATTCGAAATTGCAAAGTGTCATCGTTATCTTCACTTCGTTTGGAAGAGAAATATGTTAGTATTGTCGCTTTGAAAAGATATTTCAGATTTGCACTTAACATTCTTCTTGTCATTCACACATTAAGAAGGCTGAAAATTTTCATTTAGAGTGCTTGTTGGTTTGATTTAGGACAGTTCATTTAGTGTGCGCTCTGTGCTCTTTGTTGAAAAAATCTCGTTTTTCTTTCCTTAGTAACTAGGATTTTCATTGCAAAAGAAGATTAAACGATTGTTTATCATCTTAGACTACATTTTAGGAATTGTAAATCTACATCACGCGGTGAACCTGAAAGGTAAATTTCTTAAACAAGATCAACTATAAAATAAATTTAATGAACCTAAAAATGCTTTGGAACCTAACGCACAACATTTAGAATCTAGGCTAGAGACGTATTCTGACGTCGTTAAGCTTGGTAATTATCACTTTCATTGCTGGTTGGGTGATTCCTCCTCTTTGACACGACAAGTGCCAGTACGTACTTGTGCTCCCATGTACTGTTGAGTATATATTGGGAGACCACAATAGGCTATATCCTTTATCCTTAGGAAGTCATGTTTGCTGCCTTATCGATCACAATGCACTAAACACAACATTTGGGAAGATTGACTGCCGTACCGTAAAAAAATTATGTAGTTTTGTGATTGGTTTCGTAATCCCTCTATCTAGATTTCCAGAGTAGTCTCTTTCATTCCTTTTCAGACTCCTTAAAGGAAAAGGTCCATCTGAGCACTTGTCACTTCAAGCTCATTAAAAATCGAAGGTGACTAGAGTCATCTTTTGTTTTTTCTCGACTCTTAAAGATTGAAAAAACAATTTGTGTCAAAGCGTCTAAAATTCATTTAATTCGTAATCGTTTTTCCCCTTTTTATTTTGATTTGATCAAGTAATCTGCAACCATGGAAGAAATTCAATCAAAACCCCGTTGTTCAAGGAGACTTACGAGTCAACCGTTGTTGACTCTGGAAACAAAGCTATTCTGGACAAACCAAACTCGTTTGACTAGATCGAAGTCCCCTAGGTTGGTTGGGGCAAGTAATCCAACATCCTCAGAGACTCCGGTTACTCAGAACATTTCTAGTATCCCTGATTCTACAGAAGAAATTCCACAGCCACAAGAGGACATTACAACTAATCCTAATGTGACGGTAGACACTTCTATCCCTAAAATGGTTCCATCTACAACTGATTCAGAAAGTGTTACTCCTCGAACATCTGTCGCTACAGAGCTCATACCTTCTTCGGCACCAGAAATATTTTATAGACCCGACGGTCTACCTCTTCCTCCTGGATTGATTACCATAGAAGAGATTGTGGAAGATCCTCCATCTAACGCTCCATCGCAATTTGGAGCTGGGATCACCCTATATCCTTCTTCATCAGAAGTTCCTGAAGAATCGCTAAAGAATCTTTTGGATAGGATTAATATGTCTGAAAAACCGTCGACATCTAGGACTATGTCATCCAATACAACAACGAAAGAATTTCCTATTGCTACTCCGACAATGTTCACCGGCATGCCATCTATCCCAACTAGCTCTCAATCGCTGGATGGGATCCATCCAGGGGCTGTTTCGACAGTGTGGTCTGTTCCAGTTTTTTCGTCTGAAATAGTATCTGGAATCTCTTATGTTGAGTCTCAGCAAATTGACCCTTCGTAGTGTCAATTTGGGCAATCCGGTCCCCAAAGGCAAATCATTCCTTTGAGCACTGGATTATCGTTGTATGGAGGGCCATATACCCTTTCATTGTCTTCTTCAGGAGAACAACCATGCGAGAGTTCACAACAGAATTTAGGTTATGTTGGAATTACATCTAGCGGTTGGGTGCCAATCTTGCCTCAACAACCAAGAGTTGTATACTCAATGCAACAAGTTTTACCTATGTCAAATATCCCCACTACGTCGGAAATTGTGGCAGTATCGCGAGTACAAGCGTTGGATGTTGTATGCCAACCTCAGGTTTCTCAGGTCGTAATGCAACCACCTCTTGTCCCTACGACGCGACCACAATCACCGACTAGTGGAATGAACCAGGTTCAAACGGGGATCATTACCCCTCATCTTGGTCAAACAGTCAGTACTGGACAACAGCTTATGGCTTCACAACCATGGCTGGTGCAATACCAACAACCGCAATTCCAACAAGCTTACTAAGGATCCGAGCAACAAGTCTTTGCAAGTAATGGGCAGCCGTATATTCAAAATGGTCAATATCAATCATATCATAATGGTCATGCCCATCAACCTTACCAAAGTTACCAAAATCAAATGCATTAAGCTGGTATGCAAAGACCAACTACTCAGGCAATTCCACCTTATCCTGGGTATGTTTCACCAAGCCTGAATCAACAGTTGCCTTTCATGGCGGCTTTAGAGTTACCAGATCTAAATCGACTAATGAATGATCCAATTGCCTATGCCCCTTGGTGGCCGGCGATTCCGCATAAACTTCCGTCATATATTCCTAAATTTAATGGAAATCTGGGTGAAGACCCGTCGAATCATGTGATGACTTTTCATCCGTGGTGTTCATCGAACACTCTCAATGATGATTCAATCAGGCTTTGCCTTTTTCAGGGAACATTAATTGGTGCGGCAGCAAAATGGTATATCAAATTGCCGAGAGCTTCGTTTGATAACTTCAGTACTCTAGCCACAACCTTTTAAACCCATTTTTAGTTACCCATAAGGTATGAAATGGGAACAGAGCTTCTTACCAATTTCAAACAAACGATGGCCACTCACATATCCAATCATATTCATGAGTGGCGACGTTGTAATAGAATGGTAAAAACATATGTTCATGATTAGCTATTGGCTGAATGGTTTATTAAGTCATTGTTACCTTCTATTACAGAAGATGTGCCAAAGGGAGGAGTGGTCATTGAAGAGAAAGTTATTGCTCGTGCACAATATCTAGACTTGATATATACTTAGTCTGGCACGCTCTATGATAAAATCCCTGATGCTCCTAGACTAGAATATTCCGTTCCTCCCCCTCCTAAATTAAACAAATACTCTCATGTCGGTGATGGCGTGATAGGTACGACTAGCACGAAAACTATAAAGGCTACGTCAAAGAAAGCCTGTACGGTTTCGAGTCAAAAGGCAAATGAGGAACTTCTCGCCTCGGAAGTAAATGCCATGCCAACAAACAAAGGTAAAGAACCCAAGCAACAAGGAGGCAAGAAGAAAAAGAAAGGGAAGAAGAAGAAATGGGAGGAGCCGTCTCCTGAAAAATCTTCTGCAAACCCTTCTGGAGATAGGAAACCAAATCGTCCATGCCTAATATGTGATGAGGATCATTGGATGACAGAGTGTCCATATAAAGCTGAGCTTAGAAAATTCTTCAAGAGTTCAAAAACCTCGGCAGTATTGACTGATCCATTTCTGAATCCAGGAACAAATCTGGTTGCTAGGGACAATGCTTCCCCGTCCCAAGTACTAATGTTGTCTAATAAAGATTACGGGAATCCACAGATTTCAAACAACAAGGATAATGATCAATCTAGTAATTCGATAACAACTTCACCCAAAGTTGTGCCACCCATCATCGCTAAACTAACGATAAAACCACCAAAGGGAGTAGTACACAAATCAACGTTTAATCCTTGTGCCAGAGTAGCACAGCATTATAATATAGTGGAGGATCTGGCCCAATCGTCGTCCGCTATGTTGACACTTGAGGTACTACAAAATTGCCCCTCCCAAAGGCAGGCTTTATTTTCAGAGATATGTGGGATTGACCCAACAGATTCCAATCTTGTATCCTTTAATCACAAAGGATATGACCCTCAGTTACCAGCTCAACTAGCTTTCCTTATTCAAGTCAAAGCCCTCAACAAAACTGTTCATTGAACAATTACTGGTGAGGGGGCATCTACATGCAGTATGTCGATGAGTTGCTGGAAAACTTTAGGATCTCCAACCTTGTCGCGATCGTCAACAACATTAAAAGCATTTGATGGACGAACATATACCCCATATGGGATATTGAGTAACTTGCAAGTCGAACTGGGGAGTAAAACAATAGAATTGATGTTGAAGTTATTAACGGAAACCTCAATTACAACATCCTACTGGGAAGGCCTTGGATATATGCCATGGCTACTGTTGTGTCCACCTACTTAAGAAGATTACATTTCCTTTCCAAGGAAGAATTACAATCATCAACCAACAAACATTTCTCCCCAACAGTTCGCAAGGTACAGGAAGCATTCCGATGATCCACAGAAGCCCTCATTCGCTTCAAAATGTCGGAGTAGGCCTACTAAAAGACCTTACATTAATGGGGACTTTTGCCCTACCACATCCAATCAATTTGGCGGAAGTGGCCAAGGTGGGAACCTGCAATATGATATCTTCTATTCAAAAGAGGTCAGAAAACTACATTAACATGGATCATCTGTAGGTATTGCCTCTAAGCCCAATAGAAATATTGTAGCAATCAATGTTTTTGGCATGGGAGGCAAACCAAAATCAACGCTCATCAAGCGTTTGGATAGATAGGTTTAAGGAATATGGCACCCCTTCAGATCCTTGGCTGCAAATACATTCTACAGACGAAGGAATTTTTAAGTCAATGATGATTGACGGGACACCATGGGAAGAATACCACCATCGTTCCCATCTTCCAGATTGTGAGGAGGATAATTCCAGTGACCTTGACCATCCCTCAGTTCTCGACTTTATGTCAAATACTATAAATACGGTGGATTCCGAGCGAAACCTATCCAATATTGAAGAGACTATCGCCATAAATATCTCAACCAAAACAGATGTTGTAGAGAATATTCATGTCGGCAAATCTTGTTCTTCTTCAGAACTGGAAGTATATTACGCTCTCTTTTGCGCGTTTAGAGATGTCTTTGCTTGGTCATAGATGAAATTCCAGGCATTGACTCGAGCATAGTTGAACATGAAACTAAGATGTATCTAGATGTCAAACCGGTACGACAACGACTCTAGCACGTGCACCCCAAGAAAGCCGCTACCATCAAGGCGGAAGCTGAAAAACTCCTCCATGATGGTTTTATTTACCCGTTTCCTCTAACCGATTGGGTATCGAATATTGTTCCTGTGATGAAGAAGCAAGGAACAATTAGAGTGTGCATCAATTATAGGGATGTAAATCAAGCTTGTTCGAAAGACAACTACCCTACGCCCTTCATTGACCAGATAATTGATGAATGCACCGGATGTGAAATCTTTTCATTTATGGATGGATTTTCCGGGTATAATCAAATAAATATCCGTCCACAGGACCAGTCAAAGACTGCATTTATTTGTCCGTGGGGCACATTCGCATATCACAAGCTACCCTTTGGGTTAAAGAACGCAGGGGCAACATTTCAAAGAGTAATGAATTATGATTTCCATGACATCAAGAACATCATTCAACCATATCTTAACGATCTTCCAGCTCATTCGCGAAAGCGAACCGATCATCCGCAGCATTTGAGAGTGATATTTCTACGTTTCCGACACTACAAGATACGACTCAACCTGCACAAATGTGTGTTTTGTGTTAGTTCTGGTTGTTTACTTGGCTTTGTGGTCTCAAAGGACGGGATTCCTCTCGACTCATGTAAGGTTCAGGCAATCATTGATTTTCCTCCACTTTCAAATTTGCTTCAAATTCAGAAACTCCAAGGGAAAGCAATCTTTTTGAGGAGGTTCATTCCAAATTACGCCAAACTTGCTAAAGGTTATACTCGTTTATTGAAAAAAGAAGTACCCTTCATTTGGGATTAGGTCGCGCAAGCTTCCTTTGATGCTTTAAAACAATCCATAATAAAAGTGTCATTAGTGTATGCTCCTGATTATCAAAAAGACTTTAACTTGTATTTGGCTGCAGCGGATATGACCATAGCGATGGTTTTAGTTCAAGAAGATAATGGAATTGAACATCCTATATATTATTTAAGCCGAAACTTAAATGATACGGAAATGAAGTACTCCTACATTGAAAAGTTAGCCCTAGCAGATGTTCAAGCGATACAGATATTTCGACACTACGTCCTCTTCAGAAAAACTACCATTTTATCAAATTGCAACCCCATGACTTATATATTGTCGCGATAGTTGCTGGGGGGAAAATATTCAAAATGGATAGCAATTTTACAAGAGTTTGATCTGGAATTCAAAAAATCCACATCAAAGAAAGCCCTGGTTTTCGCAGAGTTACTATGTGATCTCCCATCGTTGTCCAACGATCCAACGTCCGAAGAAGCAATAGTGGATGAAAATTTGTTTCTGATATCTTCAAGAAATTCGTGGTATGGAGATATAGTTATCTATCTCCGAACACAAACATATAGGTCTAATACCTCATGCTCCAAACAACGACGGATTCTATACCAAGAAAAAGACTACGTGATCGTCGGTGATGCACTTTACCATCGTGGTGTCGATACAGTTCTGCGAAGGTGCCTCACTCATGAGGAGGCCAAAAAAGTCCTGAATGATTGTCATTCAGGCGCGTGTGGGGGGAATCAATCTGGTTAAGCTATGGCACAGAAGATTTTACGAGCAGGATACTTCTGGCCAACAATGTTCATAGATTGCATAACTGCAATTAGAAGTTGCCATGCTTGTCAAATCTTTGATAGCAAAACTAGGAGACCACCCGCACCTCCAACCAGTAGTTGTTGTTGGGCCATTCGCCAAATGGGGCATAGATTTCATGACATGTAACCCCACCTTGGCTGGGGGGCATGGGTATATCATAGTCGCAGTAGACTATTTTACCAAATGGGCCGAGGCGATGCCTACATTAAAAAACCGCGGCGAAATGGCTGCCCTTTTCTTTTTCAATCACCTAGTCTCCAGATTCGACGTTCCACAGGCCATAGTCACAGATCATGAATCACATTTTTGCAATCACATGATGGTTTAGTTAGCTGCCAAATTAGGAATGTCCCACGATAGCTCTACTCCGTATAATTCATAAGCTATCGGACAAGTTGAGGCAATCAACAAGGTCCTGAAGCACATGCTGCAAAGGATGATTGGAGTCCATAAACGGAGTTGGCACCTGATCTTGTACTCGGCCTTGTGGGAATATCGGACATCGGTGAGGAATGCAATCGGGTTTACACCTTTTCAACTGGTGTATGGCTTAGAAGAAATCTTGCCAGTTCAGTGTGAAATCTCGTCCCTCAAGCTCGCGGTCAACCTTCTCCCTGAAACTTTAGAAGAAGAGGCTCGTTTCTTGGAACTAATCAAATTGGATGAAACCCATTGTGATGCAACTTCGGCTAACGAAGCCCATAAGGAATGAGTCAAAGCGCAGTTTGACAAAAATGTCAAACCTCATGTCTTCTCAGAAGGCGACCGGGTCTTACTTTACGACCACGAGTCTGATAAGTTGGGAGTAGGTAAGTTCAAGTCTTTATGGATGGGTCCCTAATTGTTAAGCATGTATTAGCAAAAGGAGCCTACGAGTTGATGGATTATGATGGGATTCCACTGGTGCAACCCCGCAACGAGTTGTACCTCAAGCGTTACTATGCTTAATTCAGCGTAGTAATCCCTATGCTTTTATTAAATTTTTGTTTTCGCTGAGGGTAATTATTTTTTTTGGGTAATCCACTTTTTGTATTTGTTGCAGATGTCGAACCTATTGGAATCATTTGTTGGATATGCCGATGGAGCGAGTCATAGTTCGCAGAACTTATCTTCTGCGGCCTAGGCCATCTTCAATCCCAGCGGCGAGTTAGTGAGTTTCAGAGGGGTATGTATTGGTCAGTCGACGAACAATATAGCTAAATACAATGCATTGATAGAACTATTCTTTGATGCCATTGCACATGGCATATGCCGACTTGTCATCAGCCTAAACTCACAACTCGTCATTCTACAACTCATTGGTATCTACTTTGTACGGAATCCAGCTATCTATCGTATGTTCCTAAGGGTCAGGATCTTGAAAAGACAGTTCGATTTCATCCAATATCAACATATTTCCAAAAATTTAAACACATTAACGGACTCATTGGCAAATTATGTGTTAGATAGACATTTGCAACATTCATAAAAAAGAAGCATTTCATCAATATTTGCAATAGGATCATGTAACTTAACCAAAATAAAGCTCCGAAAATCAAAAATATATATATAACTGTTTATAGTTTATACATAATGTCCTGCTACCAAGACAAAATCGGTCAAATGACCCAAAAACTCAAAATGCTAGGGGGCACCTTAGCCTAATGATGTTGGTGATAACAAGTCACCACCTGTGCAATCATGCGTAAAAGCCTAGTCCATAGACTCGGCACACCAGTAGTATGTGGCTACAACCTCAGAGGCAGCTCATCGGTCCTCATGTCCAGAATACCAAGGGTGAGACCCTCGACCTGATCCTGTAATTCTAAAAGAGTCTCGGCCACGTTAAGGTCGCAGAGGATGGCCCTCCCCACAGCCTCTCCTATCGGAGCGGTAGCTGGTTCTCTCCGGCGTATTGTTGGTCGAACTGGTCCAATTTCTACATGAGCACATGAGTTTTGATTAGTCTTGATCAAAGAAAGCATAAGAACATTATAAAAACAATAAACAGAGATATGGTTAGAGAATTTACCCATAGCACCCCACTGCTCACCAGCCGGCAGCACCAAATCCGGATCACCCTAGAAATCCATTCCAGCATATGGAAACTTGGCGTAAAACATCTCCTAATGGTCGAACCACTCAAAGAAGGTATCAGAGAAAGAAATCTAAGGCTGGCCAGCATGTTGGGGCATGAGGTCAACCCATCTCTGTATCTGTGGCTCAGTCGGTGGAGGTAAACCAAGTGAGATGTATTGTGGCTGCATCAGTGGGATCTTCTCCAAAGCGAAAGTGGTCAAAATAGAACCATAGCCGAAATTCTTGGATCTTCCGCTTTTCACCTTGGTAAGTTGTTCTTTCATCATAGAGAGTACTGCATCACACCAATTGAACACCTTCGTTTCAAGGAATTCCAAGGCATACTACATATAAGACATGTTAGCTATATGAAGAGCCGCACTACCAACCAGTCTAGCAAAAGTGAATAGAATGGTCCTCAAGGGCTAGTCAGTGACATCTCGAATGTTGATCTTGTCGTCCGTACTCAGCTGAGATCCCTCTCTATAGTGCCAGCGAATGTACTCTCTCATGGATTCATCCCCGCGGACAGAACCTCATAATGAGAGAGGGGCACCATGCCTCGATAAACCGGTCAAAAAATAGATGTCCACGACAGTCAAGGGGATAGATTTGCCCCTAATCTGGAACACCTGGTTTGTAGGATCCCAGGCATCGAGGAAATATTGCAACAAGTTGATTTGTTGCCTCATGCTAGAGATGCAGAAAAACTTCAGCAGGCCACAGTTCCACAGTGCAATTACCGTACTCGGATCATGTAAAACAACTGTGTCCTCTTCTTCATGCTCGTGTTCTCACCATGTAACAACCATTTTTCTCCGATGAATCTCTGAAAAATAAACAAGAGAAGAGTCAGGGTCCTGATTTGGCAGAAACAGGCAAAAAATTCCATGAGAAAATAGTGCAAAAGTTTCCCTCCTTGCGCCCATCGCACCCCAACAGTGTGCTAGGAGCGATGCATACTGATTGGCCAATGACAAGACCAATATGCATCGCACCTTTTGATATAGGAAGGGTGCGTTGTTAGGATATTCCGACACATAGGAAATAGTTAAGTTCAACTTGGTCTAGTATAGAGTTAGGTATAGAGTTAGGTAAAGTGTGTTTCTTTACCGTTGTACATTTTGTAACTTACAATCCGACGGTCACGATATGTAGTGATCTGGCGGTTCATTCTCTCCTCGGTATTACCGACACTTGATCCGTGGCTTGACACCCGATTGGTCCATGAATTCTATTTAAAGCGCATGGAGGGTCATTTGTAGGTTAACTGTGCATGAGAGAAGCTTATGTAAATTTTCATTCTTTTTA
>APFE030229403.1:161899-227777 GCA_000404065.3 Pinus taeda
GGGGGATAGGCTCTAGTGCCTCCTTCCTTCTCCTATTGTGTCATATTTGTAAATCCTTCAATCCTATCCCAAGGTGTTCTTAAGGGGGGATGTTAGGATATTCCGACACATAGGAAATAGTTAAGTTCAACTTGGTCTAGTATAGAGTTAGGTATAGAGTTAGGTAAAGTGTGTTTCTTACCGTTGTACATTTTGTAACTTACAATCCGACGGTCACGATATGTAGTGATCCGACAGTTCATTCTCTCCTCGGTATTACCGACACTTGATCCGTGGCTTGACACCCGATTGGTCCATGAATTTTATTTAAAGCGCATGGAGGGTCATTTGTAGGTTAACCGTGCATGAGAGAAAGCTTGTGTAAATTTTCATTCTTTTATTAATAAATTTCCTGTAGTAGCCACGTTGGCGCAGGCCGTGGACTGTTTCCCTCTCTGAGGGTTTTAACCACGTCAAAAATATTGGTGTATTGATTTGAGATCTGGTTGTGAGCATTGTCCTTTTGGTGTTCTTTCTGAGGAACTTACCCTGTAAATTCCTACAATGGGGCCAAGGTGAATTGTTCAAAACCCCAGAGGCTCATAAAAGCAGGGAAACATGCTCAGAATTCAAAAAGGAAAGAATGTAACTGAAGAGCACAGGTTTGGCTCCTACTTGGGCCAAACGGTGCCGAGAATTGTCCACAGAATCTCGCAGAATCAACTAATGAAAATCAGGGGGAAAAACACCTCCACAACTCCAACAAACCAAATTCAAATGAAATGGTAAAATGAGAGGTAAAAGTCACTTCTAAATTACTATTCACATAACTCGAGTAAGGTATTAGTGTTTTTAACTCATTTATCAAACATATGTTTTCATTTCTAATCGGTTTGATGAAGCAATCAAACAGGTAGTACGATCTTTGAAAGAAAAAAGTGCTAACGGTGAATCAAATAATCAATGACCATTATCACGAGCAGTTTTTATGTGGAGTTCAAGCTTGTTAAAAATTAAACATAAGCAATGAGCAAATGTTTCCCTCAGAGTTTAAGTTCATTAAAAAATGAACCAATTTCTGGTAAATAACCTGTGAATGCATCAACTTTTAAGCCTTGGTCATGTTCTCATCATCACCTCCACTTTTTTAGCCGATCATACACCTCCATTTGATTGTTTACCCTTTTGAGGAACAATTGCGACGAGTGATCTTTCCAGCCATCCTTGTGACAATGTCGTGATTGGAAAATTCCAAACCTTACTTGGAATCAGCTGCTACCCGAAATGATCACTCATTCCTCAAAAAACGAGTCTCCTTGAAGCTCTTTTCACCTAACTCATAAAAAATGAAAAGATTGTCGAGTGATTGGCCTCTTCGGCTCGTTAAAGTCACCAGAAGTGTTATCCCTCCTCTAGATTTTAATCTTTTTGGACTTGAGGGATTATTACAAAAAAGGATCGAGCACTTGTCTTGTTCAGCTCGTTAAAACTATCGAAAATTCATCCCTTTCGTATTATTTTACGCTTTTTCGGACTTAAGGGATTATATGACAAAAAAGAATCATTGGAGTTTCCATTTTGTCCCTTTTCAGACTCTCTAAAATGGAAAAAGGATCGAGTTATCATTGTCGTTAAACTCGTTAAAACCAATAGCGACAAACTAGTCCAAATGGACGAGAACGAGTTTCACTGTCGCTAGGCTCGTTAAAACATAGCGACGGGTTCGCCCAAAGGGCGGATTATGGAATAAGCATAAGTTATCCTCCTCAAGCTTGATAAAAATAAAGAGGTACTGGTCAGCAATGACTAGGGAAAATTGGGAAGAAAACTTGAAGAAACTTTATTGGTAGCAAGTCGCTCTTGAACATGACACTTTCACTCCACATTCGAGTCGGGTTGGGTTACTCCATTCACCGGTCATATCACCATGGGTCTGTCACACCATCCATCTTTGGGGTTAACGCTACCAATCCATTGTCAGTGTCACCGGTATGTTCAAGAGAAGTCGCTCAGAGAATTCACCTGTGTCTCAGCCGCTGCAATATATTCATGCTCCATTCTTTCATGACCGCCACCCTGAACCCTGTATCATCAGATCGTTTTCACCTCCAAAATCATTTGCTCCATTTCGTGTCATATATGTGGGATTCATTAAGGCCCTCCTACAACGGGTCACTTCTTGTCAACATCAGCTCATTATCCAAGAATTCGACCTAGGAACAACCCCTTTCAGTACTTTGAAGCTTGCATGCCTCAATGGCAAGTTTCTCACTTTCGGCGACACAATTTTACATCAATGGCCTTTCGACGAGAGAAGATTTTGCGTGGTGTTCGATGCCAAGTCCCTTTTTCACACCAATGAATTGTATTGTAGTACCTTGAGGGGTCATTGTCATTATTGGTGATTCCTCTCGCGCCTATTAACAGCTTACATCATTGGCTGGTAATCAGGTGATGTCTTTCCATGTTCGACTCTAGAACATCTTTCACATGGATCGGCTTGTACTCCGAGTGAATATTGAACGAGTTTTGAAGACCCCGGATCTAGTTTCATCCATCTGGGCTATGATATATTCAGGAATATAAACACATCAAATGTACATCATTTCTGAAAATATGATCATCCAAATCAAAGGATGATGAATCCGTCTGAATCATCAGTCTGCTACACAGACGGTTTTCTGTCCTATGTACATGAAAATCAATTTATAAATCTGAGCATGGGAATGCCCGCCTCAGCTAGATCATGAAAAATATTATGAAGATAATGTGTTGTATTGTATCTTATTACAGGTCACCTTCCAGCTCGAAAGAACTTCGGATCCTCATGATAAAGCATTTCACCCGACATCAAAAGATTAACGACCTCATGCTTTAGGGGGCAACTGTTATAGACATTTTTGGGCACTGCAACCCCAATCATAAATGTCGATAAACCAAAGGCTCCTAAGTCCCTAAAAGTGTTGCTTCCCTCCCTAAAGGAACAAGGTCAGCTAATTACATCATCTCCCAGAAGTTCTCCACATAAAACTGCTTAGAATTGGTCAAAACTGGACCATACAGAATGCCTAGTGTAGAGGTTGCGATGCATAACACCTACTCAGTGCAAAGGGTGAGATGCATACTGGAAATCCCTTATGTAGGGTGCGATGGGTGAGAATCGACAAATGGCAGAGACAATTTGCGAGGTGGAGGATCATAGAATCTTCCAAAAACTTCTCCTCTGACACTTGCCTCTCTGAATTCACCCAGGGATGAGTAAGAGATCATCAATCTCCTAGTGGAGTCAAGAACTATCAGAGAGAGGACACTAATCAAAATCCCAGAAGCTAACTCACGCCACTACAATCATCTATATATGGATCCCTCATCACAGATATCCGGAGGCTGGAATCTTGTATCTTGTAAGGAAGTGTTGTTGGTTTCCTGGTGCAACATCATAGTGTTGGGTGATCTAAGCTTTACATGAGGTGAAGAAGGGCTTTCTTGTTGGATGATGATGCTGGTTCAGAACAATTGGTTGTAATCCTCTTTGCTATTCTTGATATTAATAGAGCTATTCAAGTTTTCCTCCACATTCTTGTATGTTTGATGATATATGCATTTGTGTGGCCAATACATATCTAGTCCTATATTGCTTATGACTGTAGATCTTTGTTCTTCGATAGTATTATGCTGCTTTGATTCCACAGGTGCACTTTGAAGCTGGGGACACCAAAGAGGAGCAGAAAAGATCTGTCAGAAGGGAGAAGAACTAAACAAGGAACCAAGCACAAGACTGAGGTTGGTGTCCTTTGTTCTCCTTTTATCTACTTCTCATAAAGGAAAGCGAAAGTAGTTTTAGTTTGTTTGTTTCTAAGATAGCTACCAGTCTTAGTGGGATTACTAGCTCTGAGTGGACACTAGATTTCCCAATAACACTGGTGAATGTGCAATTATAATAGTGTCAAGGTTCGTCTACTACAAAGGGGAGGGGGAAGTGAGCCTATAAGTGAGAGGTAATAATACCACCCAGGAAGAGACATGCATGAACCAGAAACATTCATTTAACATCGAGTGAAATAGTCCACAACAAATGTGACGGTCGTTAAAATCAACATCAAGGAAAGATCTATCTAGTATCCCATGGAATAGTCCACAAGGATGGGACAACAATAACAGGAATTACAAGACATTCTCAATAATATAAGCACTAAAACAACTGAAATAATTCAACTATCTTAGTACATGTGAAAGCAAATATGAAATACAAACGTCCACCGAATAGTCTTATAAACATTCATAGTCCATTCATGAGGAACGTGCTCACCTTAAAAGGCTTATGTTATTAATCAAAAGTTACAAGACACATATTTACAATGTACATCACTAGCCCCAGTAGTGGGACATTGGAGCCATTCCTTCCTTCTCAAAGAACTAGTTGATCTCTCTAATGCTTTGTGGGAGGAGCCAAGGTGAAAAGTCCTTTTCTCATACAATGAGGGGGTATATCTAGCCAAGGGGCGATCTTCCCCTTTGTTACTCTTTTCCTACCCTCATGACTATTCAACTTCCTATGACATTTGATATTGATGTGTGTCCTTTGGACTTCGAGTTTACAATACATTTGAATATAATATACATGGTCCACAATAGTGATGTGGAATACAACTACTCATGACATGACATGACATGACACTACTAACATGGAATGATTTGTGATATGGTAATGTCAAGCCACTACTACTGTGAATGAATTCTACTTGAGAATACTCTTGTATTCCACCTCCTCATGGTTTGGTGACAAGAATCTTCAATGATATCAAGTCTTTGGTAGTGGTTGCAAGTTGGTGTCCATTTGATTTACCTTGATAGACCAACTTGCATGTTCAACTACAAGAATGTACTTTGCATGTCTTCCTCCTTCATCTCCTTCTTCATCATCTCGCCAGGTTCCTGTAACTACAATTCACTCATGACGAGATGACGTTAGCCCGAAAACCTCCTAGCCTAAGATGGTACATTTGGTTCTGAGGACTGAGCTAGAACTAAGTTACAAGTTGGGAAGGGATGCTTAATGACTGTGCATTGTGTAGTCACAACAGTCAGGGCTACAGCTTGAGGCCTGGAACTATATAATGTGCAATTTAGGCTGTGGTGAGGGACAATATCTGCGTAGTTCTAAGAGACAGTGAGTCCGATTGAAGGAGGGGCAACTGTGGAATATTTATGTGTAGTTCCCGAGAGGAAGGATGAATGAATTCGATGTAGTTCTAGGAGACGGTGGGTTAGGATGAGGGGAGGACCACTAAAGGTAGTTTCTGTGCAGTTCTGGAAGGGAAGGCTGACTCAAAAGATTGTACAATTCTAGAAGGGAAGGTTGGCCTTGGACCGAGGAATTTCACAATGCAACAATTCTTGGGGACAGGAAATACACATTGCGCAGATCCAGGGGTTAAGGTCATAAATTTTTGACTGGAATTGTGCAATGCACAATCCAGGGAGACTAGGTGAAGCCAACTTAAAGGGTTGGGGAGCTTCTTTGGAAAATTATAAGTGTTGGACCAGCGAGACTAACAGGTGAAGTGATGAATCTTCGACTGTGTCCTAAAACTTAGAATACTTGACGACTCAACAAAATTGATCACCCATGACACATGAACAACACTTTCTCTTACGTGTGACCACTTCATGACCAACTACAACAAGTGTGACAACTAAGATAGACTTTATGAAAACCGTCACGACACTTGTACAACATCGCTCAAAACTTTGTTAATGAGTGTGGCAGGTGTTTACATGGTTAAGAAAACTCATAAAGACAAAGTGAGCCCTTGGAACCACCAGAATGAGCTTATGTATAAAGTGCGACAACTAGCATGCAAAAATATGATATCTTGCTTATCTTGTGAAAGGGAGCGAAACACATGGAATGGCTTTTAGTGTTTGCGACCATACATGTCATTGAAGACATAGTGATATGACGATGATAAGTTGTCCTCCATACTATACTAAGAGCTACATTTAAACTTCATGAAAGATGTGCTTTTTGTTTTTCGTACCTACCCTCCAAGGGGTTGTGAATCACACAGAGTCTTCATGTGGTCGTGATCTTTGATCTTCTATCATACCCTAGGGTTCCTTGGTCTTCTTATTTGATGGTTATGTTTTCTCCTCAACTCCTTAAGTGTCATCTAGCATGTCCTCTTTCTTCATCTCCTTCATTCTCATCTCGCCATAGTGTAAAAGAGAACCTACATCTACAACTCACTTATTATGAGAAGACATTAGTTTGAAAAATGCCTAGTCTAGGATGCCTCATGATAATACATTGAATTAGCTAGAACTAGTATTAGGTCAAGGGGTAGGTTCAGTGACTAGGTTGGAATGAGGGGTAAGAGTGCATAATGCCCACTGAGGGAAAAATTTGCACAGTGCCCACTAAGGGACAAATGTGTGTCATTCAAGCAGGTAATGGATGTTATGGTATGGGGTCCTGGGAGGAAAAACTGCACAGTTTTAGGAGGAAAGCAGTTCTAGGAAAATGAGAGGTTGGAGAGACAGAACTACGTAGCCTTTGACAACAGTGAGGTCTGGCTAAGGGAAGGACACTGGAGGAAGAATTTGTGTAGTTTTGGAGGCCAAGGGAGGTTTGGATTTTTGCACAATGTGTAGTTCCAATAGGCAAGGAAAAATTTTGACGGTTACAAATGCTAAGTGTGAAATTTAGGAAGGTTGGATGAGGCTAGGTTGGTAGGAATCCTCTGGAATTTGGCTAAGTGTGGGATCAGTGGAACCGATGTGAAAAATGATAGAATGTGACTGTGACCTCACATTTGTATACTTGGTGATAAAACATATATCATCCAGAACATATGAAAACATACTTCTCTTAATGCAACAACCTTTGTAGTAACTTACAATAAGTGCAGCCCCGTCGATAGACTTTGTGAGGATAACTATGAAACTTGTGTAATGGTCTATGAACCCTTGTAAAAGAGTGTGAAACATGTCTATATGATCATAACAACTCTTTTTCATAAAG
Organism: Pinus taeda; assembly: GCA_000404065.3. Taxonomy (NCBI): domain Eukaryota; kingdom Viridiplantae; phylum Streptophyta; class Pinopsida; order Pinales; family Pinaceae; genus Pinus; species Pinus taeda. The sequence continues at coordinate 168,903 of APFE030229403.1, forward strand.
ATTTCCCCTTTATGCAAACCAAAACTCCCCTTTGCATGACAAGCCATAAATCCCATGTTTGAAGACGACACTTGCTATATAAAGATTAAAGCGTAAACGACACTTGATATTTGAGAATGAGGATTGAAATCATGAACTGATCAATAAGTGACTAAGGAATGATTGATCACATGATCCACAGTAGGCTCGTAAAATTGAGTGTAGGCTAAAATTTTGGAGGTTGTTGTAGTTGCTACAACACCTGGCGACACACTGGTAGAATCCAACTTCTCGTTTTTGGTTAACTCCTTTCGTGTAGGGCCTTGGTTCTTCAGGGATTATTGATTCATCGTGCAGATTTCCTTGGCATTTTCCACTTACCCCATGACTAAACATTTTCCCCTTTGTACCTTATTAGTCGAACAGAAAATAAGATCCAGCATAATCACAATGTTTCATGTTGGGAAGATTAATGTAGCTCGCGAGGTTAAGATTTTTAGAGTATAATTTTTCATCTCTGGTGTTTCTCTGCTACCAGCAGAATTCGACAGTTTCTCGATGGAGTCACATAGGAATAGAAACATTGCTCTGCTACCATTGAGCTTGGACAGTACCCCAGTGGAGTTTCTTGCTTCACCACTCTGTGCAGGAAGCCTTTCTCTTTTTTCACCTTTATCTATTTTTTTAAAGAGAATTGTGCATCAACACTTCTGGGGAAGAAGAGGGATTGTGACTTACTGAGAACATTAGAGGTTGTTCCTTCAGAGAAGCATATAGAGACCTCTAATTTAGGTTTTCTTGTTTAGTTTTTTTTCCCTTCTCTGTTTCTACTAGTTGGATAAGCTTGAGAACACCAAAGCAGAAAAGACTGAGTATAGGAATGATGCTTCTGAACTAGATGTGGGTTCATGGTTGGACCAAACTCTCCTTACAAATGGATCGTATTTTCTATCAGAACTTCATAAGACAAAATATGTAACCAACCTAAGGAAGATAGATAGAGGGATAACCAAATACTGAAGTGTCACATGACTCTTTATAGTTCGGCCACACACATACTTAGAAGAATAAACAGGTCCAGGCAAGAGAACAAAATGGCTAAAGAAAACATGACATAGAATCATAATAAGAAAATGAGGATAGACTACATGGAACGAGTGTAGAATGAGTGCAAGAAAGGTAAAACTAAGATACACCTAATCCTGCTCCTAACCTAACAGCTAGAAGGTCGGGGTCACGTAATATTAAATTTCTAGTGAAGCAATCATAGTCGTTCCCGACTTACATCGACAAATATATGAACAATTAAAACAAATAAAATGTGATGTGCAACAAAAGATATAAAAACATGAAAAAATTGCACAGGAAAAGGAAAGTCTTTTCTGTGGGTAGAAAGGTGTGTCACAACCACTACTGTCATCCAATCCACATGCTTAAATTTTCGATGAATACCATTTTTCATCAAACCTCAGAAGCTTCTTGCAGATGTGTCTTCATCTACATCGAGCTCCTTAGAAATTTTGAGGAAAGATCGAAACTTCTTGTTTTCTAAAAATCTTTCCAGGGAATATTTTTCTAGCCATTCAACGATTGGACCATAAAATCATGATGGCCATACTGAAAACCCCATAACATTGGAAAAGAGGAATTTTCAATTAGAGGAGTGGGATCATGATAGAAATCTTGTAAGGGAAAGTAGATCTGATCATTCTCAATAGTCATGCTAAGATAGTGAGGACCTTCCATAATCATCAGCAAAGGTTGAAGTACCTCGCCTGCTTGACAAAATATGAATAGAGAGATGTTGAATAATGAAGATTAAGGGGTGGGAAACGACTGTCAATGGATGTGCTGATGGGAAAATGATAAGCTGAATGACAGTTACCGAAGATATAAAAATGATTAGATGAGATGACTAAAGAATTAGATTCCTAGTTTTCAATAAGCGAAGAAAAATCAATTTGAACAGTCTCATGGATGCTTTGAACAATCAAACCAAGTTCCTTGCAATCCAAATATGACAGACCATTTTCTTTGAACTTGTGACAAATTTTACAAGCACTGTAGTCATCAAAAGAGTTTAAAAGGGATGCCAACACCATAAGTACATGAGACTAGTTGGGACATGGTGAAGGGAGAAGAACTTGATTTGTGTGACAACTTGTGCATTTATTATTACTCGAGGATTTTTGGTGTGATGACTAGACAAATTTGCAATAAAAAATTTGCAAGAAGACTGATGAGCTAACCATTAAGGGATAAATTTGATAAGCATGATTTCTTCGGGCAAAGATAGTCCTTGGAATGATAAACTTCGCAATTCCATGAATCTATGAGAGATTCACATTCCCAACCCAAGTTTGATGCAAGAGATTTGAATGAAGATGAATGAACTGTAACTGATTCTTGAATTCAGTTAGAAGTAAAATCTTGAAAATTTGTAAGTTCACACCAAGAATACCAAAAAAATTTCGCAAGGAAATTTACATCAAGTGAAACCATGCAGAGAGAGATATTGTGTGAGAGAAACTAGATATGGCTTAGTTCAAGGGGCTTACCAGAGTTGCAATATCCTGAAATAACCATCAATGAAATCTAAAGTGCCTCGACTCCCTGGGATGTCCTAGAACTTCCTAGGATTATAGAATCACATTTTGAAGCTTGAACTAGACCATGCATTGTTTGAGGATAACTTCTATTGTTTGTTTTAGTAAAACCATTGCTCATCAAATATAAACCATCTCTGTCATGGATTTTACCAGATTTTTTAACTTCAACAACAAGATTTTTTCAAATTGGAACACTCTTTTGATCACAAATTCAAATATAATTGAATAAGTGAGATCTCATGAGCAAGATGATTTGAAGAGTTGTCCTCATGCAAGAGAAGAGATGATGAGGGGCAGGGAGTGTTCTCTATGATTTTATTGTTTTCAATTTCATCATGGACAACCTCACCACCTTGTGTTAATCGAGGGGATAACTCATCAGATGAAGAAACTAAAGAGCATGGAGTATATTCATCGCAAGTAGATGCATTGCAAATGGTAATACACAAGGGATAGTGAGGTGAAGAGGAAGTCTTGATATGAACATCTTCTTTGACCAAACTAGATTCTAGATCTAAATTAAAATTCATGAGAAAATGAAATATTCAATGATGTGATTGGGCATTCGTCATGGAATACGGAAATATTGGAATGATTACATCCCAAGGATGGGGGTTGATTGAAATAATTGATTGCATAGGATTCTCTACCAAGAATAGAAAATGGAGAATCATCCAAGAGTAGAAACTCATTACTTTCTAATGGAATATTTTGAAAAAGAGAGGAAATATTGAAATTATCTTCACCTTTTACTCCTCTACCTGCATAATGTGAGTTCTTTGTGCTTGATCACAGTTTGAGCCAACAACTTGAGAAACAAGAAAGTGTGAGAAACTAGCTGGTGGAATAGGTTGTTCAAGCTGGTCATGGTGTAAAGAGTCTGGATATGTAGATGATAGAGGATAACAAAAATTTGGATTAGCTTTGAGAGTAGATTTGTGAACGGTGAGAACATCTTGTGAAACCTAGGTGTGAGTCGTCATTGTAGGCTTCATAAGACATTCTGTACATTCCTCCATTGAATTTGAATCATGAAAATTAGAAGAAGAATGAGAAGATGGACTGGAGATTTAATTCACAAAATTCCCAATTTTATAACAACCGCAAGGAGAAACCTATATCGAGAATGGAAAGCGAGGAGGACAAAGAGAAAAAGGGATAGTAAGATCCTCCTCTGAAATTTGAGGTGCCTCATGATTTGTAAGAGGTGGGGAAACAAACAAATCAAGAGGTTAAGGTTCACCATATGAGGAGACAAGAACCAAGCACTCAAAATCTTGTTTCAAGAAATCCGAGTTGAGATGTTTTTTAGGAATTTCATAAAAAAGGTGAAGGAATCGATAAGAAAAATCCTCAACTAACTCATCAAGATTCATTCTTACAAGATTGATTCTTCCACAAACATCTCAATAGTTATACTTATCGAAGGCTTTATGAAGCATCTTGGCAAACTTGTCAAGTGAATGGATAGAAGCAATGGGTAATATATGACACCATTGATTAACATGACCTTCGAATGTGAGTCTGAGTAATAAAACCATGAAATATTTGGAACATATTCCATGATAAAGACAAAGACAGACAACTTAAAATAGATGTTCATGGAAAGTTGGTTCACCCTCACCATCGAACTTAAATTCGGACAAGTTATGAATAACTTTTGTAGGGATGGTACAATTAATCTCTTTAGTAAAACATCCCGAGATTATGATTTGGGGAAGAGCCATTTTACATAAGAGATTCAAACCAAGCTAAATGGGCACAATCTGTCATCTAGCCCTCCTTCTAGCACCATTTTGTTTACAGTGTTGGAAATCCGTCAACCAAGGGGATCTCCCCAGCATGAGGCCTCAATCAGACCTCACACCCTTTGGAGTAGGAGTCCAATCCAATATAAAGTCTTGATTTCCAGATCCTTGAAGATCTGCCTTTGCTCTAGCTGTCAGCACAGGAGAATGATGCAATGGTGTCTTCGAAAAGCAAGGTAGGTGTGTCTGGTGAGTGTGCAATCTCAACTGTGTCAATATTATTCTAGTACAAAGGGGGGAGAAAAGTGAGCCTCTAAGTGGGAGGTAATAGTACCACCTAGGAAGAGACACATATGAACAAGAAACCTCCATATAACATTGAGCGGAATAGTCCATAAAGGATGCGACAATTGTTACAACCAACATGAATAAAAGATATGTCTAGTATCCCGTAGAATAGTCCACAAGGATGGTACAAAAATAAAAAACATGACAAAACATTCCACAAGGATGGGACAAAAATAAAAACCATGACAAAACATTCTCAATAAGATAAGCACTAAAATAACTGAAATAGTTCAACTATATTAGTACATTTGAAACAAAATATGAAATAAAAACGTCCACCGAATAATTTTACAAACATTCATAGTCCACGCATGAAGAATGTGTTGGCCTTAAAAGGCTTATGGTATTCAGCAAAAGTTCCAAGACACATTTTTACAATGTACATCACTAGCCCCAGTAGTGTGACATTGGATCCACTCCTTGCTCCTCAAAGAAGCAGTTGATGTCTTTGATGCCTTTCGGGAGGAGACAAGGTGAAAAGTCCTTTTCTCATACAATGGGGGGGTATATATAATAAAGGGGTTATGCTTCCCCTTTGTGACTCTTTGACTACCCTCATGACTATTCAACTTCCTATGACTTCTCAACTTACACGACTCTCCATATTCATGTGCGTCCTTTGGACTTTCACTTTAATGCATTTGAATATAATATACATGGTCCACAATAGTGATGTGGCGTACGAATATTCATGACATGGCACTATTGACATGGATTGCTTGGTGATATGGTAATGTCAAGCCACTACTATTGTGAATGATATATACTTGAGAAAACTCTTACCTTCCACGTGCTCATGGCTTAGTGACAAGAATCTTCAATGATCTCAAGTCTTGGGTTGTGGTTGCAAGTTGGTGTCCCTTCGCTTTGCCTTGATAGGTTAGCCCTCATGATTAGCTACAAGAATTTCCTTTGCATATATTCCTCCTTCATCTCCTTATTCATCATCATGCTAGGTTATTGTATCAACAATTCAATCATGACGAGATGACATCATCTAGAAATCCTCCTAGCCTAAGATGGTGCATTCTGGTCTAAGGACTTAGCTAGAACTGAGTTACAAGTTGGGAAGGGAGGCTTAATGACTATGCATTGCGCATTCCTAGTAGCTAGGGCTGAGGATTGAGCCCTGGAACTACACAATGTGTAGTTTAGGCTAGGTCGAGGGACATTCTTTACACAATTTTGAAAGACAATGAATCCGGCTAAAGGAGGGGCCACTATGGAAGATTTCTCTACAGTTATGGAGAGGATGGATGACTAAATTTTGTGTAATTTTGGGTGATAGTTGGTTAGGATCAGGGGAGGACCACTAAAGGCAGATTCTGCACAATTCTGGAAGGGATGGCTGGCTGAAAATATTGTACAATTCTAGAAGGGAAGGTTTCCATTGGGCTCAGGAATTTCACAACACATCAGTTCTTTGGGATAATAACTGTGAATTGCACACATCCAGTGGTTAACGTCATAACTTGCTGAATGGAACTATGTAATGGATAGTCGAGGTAGGTTGGGTAATCCAAGTTGCAAGGTTGGGGTGCTTCTTTGGAAAATTATAAGTGGTGGACCAGTGAGACTGACATGTTAAGTGATGAAGCTTCAATTGTGTCCTAACACTTAGAATACTTGATGACTCAGCAACATTGATTGCCAATGAGACATGAACAACACTTTCTCTTGCGTGTGACTGCTTCATGACCATCTACGAGAACTGCGACACCTAAGATAGACTCTATGACAACCTAACGACACTTGTGCAACAACACTCAAAAATTTGTGAATGAGTGCGAGAGGAATTTACATGGTTAGGAAAACTCATAAACACAAAGGTGATCCCTTGGAACCACTAGAATGAGCTTATGCATAAACTGTGACAGGTAGCATGCAGAAAGATGACATCTTGCCTATCTTGTAAAAGGGAGCAAAACACTTAGGGAAAATACATGAAATAACTTTCAGTGTTTGCAACCATACATGTCATTGAAGACATAATAACATGACAATGATAATTTGTCCTTCATATTACACTAAGAGATGCATTTCAACTTCATGAAATATGTGCTTTATTTTTTGTGCTCACCCTCCAAGGGGTTGTGAATCAGATGGAGTCTTCATGTAGTCTTGATCTCTGATCTTTATTAATACCCCAGGGTTGCTTGGTCTTCTTAGCTAATGATTATTTTTTCTCCTCAACTCTTTATGTTTCATGTAGCATGTCCTACTTCTTCATCTCCTTCTTCCACATGTCGCACTAGTGTAAAAGAGTACCTGCATCTACAATTCACTCATGATGAGACGACATCAGTTTGAAACACCCCTCGTATAGGATGTCGCATGATAATCCTTTGACTGAGCCATAACTAGTATTGCATCAAGGAGGAAGGCTTAGTGTCTGGGCTAGATTGAGGGATAAGAGTGCACAATGCCCATTGAGCGAAAAATTTACATAGTGGCCACTAAGGGAAAATTTTGTGTAGTGCCCACTGAGGGAACAATTTGTGCAGTGCCCACTAAGGGATAGACTTGTACAGTTAAAACAAGAAGTAGTTTCTACAGGATGGGGCCCTGGGAGGAAAAAATGCACATATTTAGGAGGAAAGGGAGATTGGGCTACTGAGATGCTTGAGAGATAGAACTACGCAGTATTTGAAGGTAATGAGCTCTAGCTGAGAGAAGGACACTGGATGAAGAATTTGCATAGTTTCAGAGGCTAAGGGAGGCTAGGAATTTTTCACATTGTGCAACTCCAATAGGAAATGAAAAAAGTTAGGGTGTGAGATGCGAAGTGTGTAGTTTCAGAAGGCAAGATGAGGCTAGGTTGCTAGGAATCCTCGAGAATTTGGCTAAGTGTGGGATAATTGGAACCGATGTGAACAATGATAGAAATTGAATGTGGCCACACACTTGGATACTTGGTGATACAATGTAGGTCATCTAGAACATATGAAAACATACTTTGCTTAATGCAACAACCTCTGTGGCAACTTATGACAAGTGTGGCCACATCGATGGAGTTTGTGAGGATAATGAGGATACTTGTGTAATGGTGTGTGAGAACTTGAAAATGAGTGTGAAACATGTCTATATGATGAGAGCAACTCATTTTCACAAATATTTCCTCTTGATGCAAACCAAATATGCCCTTTTCATGACAAGCGATAACTCCCATGCCCGCATATGACACTTGCTATATAAAGATAAAAGCATGAGAAACACTTGATATCTGAGAAGGGGAATTGAAATCATCAATTGACCAATAAGTGACTAAGGAACAATCGTTCACAAGATCGACATTAGGCTCCTAAATTCGAGTGTAGGCCAAAATTTTGGAAGGTGTTGTAGCTACTAGAACACTTGGCGACACACTGGTAGAATCCATCTTTTCTATTTTGGTTAACTCCTTCCATGTAGGGCCTTGGTTCTTCAGGGAGTATTGATTCATCATGTAGATTGCCTCGCTCTTTTCCACTTACCCCATGACTAGACATGGTCCCCTCTGTACCTTATCACTTGAACGCAACATAAGATTCAACAAAATCACAATGTTTTGAGTTGGTAAGGGTAGAGTAGCTTGAGAGATTAAGATTTTTAGAGTATAAATTTTCATCTTTGGGGTTTCTTTGCTGCCAGCGGGCCTAGACAATACCCCAACAGAGTCACATAGGAACAAAAACAATATTCCGCTACTATCGATCATAGATAGTACCCTCACAGAGTTTCTTGCTTCACCTCTCTGCCCAAGAAGCCTTTCTCTTCTTTCACCTTTTTCTATTTATTTAAATAGAAATGTGCATGGGAACTTATTTATTTTGGGTCAGAAGAGGGATCTCAACTTATTGGGAGCATAAGAGGTTGTTCCTTTAGAGAAGCATATAGAGACCTTTGATTTAGTTTTGCTTGTTTATATTTTTCCGCTTCTCCATTTCTTCTAGTTGGATAAGCTCAAGAACACAAAAGAAGAAAAGACTGAGTATAGGAATGAGGCTTCTGGACTAGATGTGGGTTCATGGTCGGACCAAACCCTTGTTATGGATGGATCGTATTTTCTATTGGAACTTCATCAACCAAAACATGTAACCAACACAAAGAAGACAGAGAGATGGCTAGCCAAATGTTGAAGTGTCACAAGACTCTTTATAATTCAGCCACACACATACTAAGAAGCCAAAACAGGTCTAGGAACAACAATTATTTGTATGATGAAAACAAAGGGGAAAACTCAACAAGAAAGAAAGACAATATGAAAAGAGACAAAATACACAAAAAGGAAACATTACCAAAAGGCAAGAGAAAAAATGGCTAAATCAAACATGATGTAGAATCGGAATAAGAAAACAAGGATAAAATACATGAAACAAGTGTATAATGAGTGCAAGAAATGGAAACCTAGGATGCAACTAATCCTACTCCCAACCTAATAGCTAGAAGGTCAAGCTCACAAAAAATGATATTTCTAGTGAATCCATCATAGCCGTTCCCGACCTGCATCGACGAATATATGAAAAAATAAAATAGATAAAAAGTGATGTGAAAGAGAAGATATAAAAACTTGAAAAACATGCACAGGAAAAGGAAGGTCTTGCCCATGGGCAGAAAGGTGTGTCACAACCACTACTTTCATTCAATCCACATGTTCACCTTTTCTATGAATACCATTTTTCAATAAACCTCGGAATCTTCTTATGGATGTGTCTTCATCTACACCAAGCTCCTTAGTGAGCACGAGGAAAGATTGAAACTTGTTTTTCCCTATAGAGCTTGTGAGGTAATATTGTTCTAACCATTTAGTGATTGGATTGTATAATTCATGATGGACCTCTTGAAAACCCCGTAATCTTGGAAAAGATGAAGTTTCAATTATAGGAGTGGGATCACGATGGGAATCTTATCAGGTAAAGTATATCTGATCATTCTCAGAAGTCATCGCAAGGCAATAAAGACCGACCATAGCCATCAACGAAGGCCAAAGTGCCTCGTCTATTTGACAAAAATGTGAATAGAGAGATCTTGAACAATGAAGATCAAGGGGTGTGAAACGAATGTCATTGGATGTGTTGAGAGGAAAATGATAAGATGAATGATAGTTACCAAAGGCAAAAAAATTATCAGATGATTTTATTAAAGAATCACATTCCCATTTTTCAATAAGTGAAGAAAAGTCAATTTGAATGGTCTCGTGGATGCTCTGAATAATCGAACCAAGTTCCTTGCGATCCAAATATGAGGGGCCATTTTCGTGCAACTGGTGACAAATTTTACAAGCATCGTAGTCATAAAAATAGTTTAAAAAGGATGCAAACAACACAAATACATGAGACCAGTTGGGACATGGTGAATAGAGAAGAACATGATTCGTGTGACAACTTGTGCATTCATTAATACTCAAAAGTATTTTTGGTGCGATGAGAGGACATATTTGTTATATAAAATTTGCAAGAAGACCAATGAGTTGACCATTAAGGGATGAATCTGATAACTGTGATTCCTTTGGGGAAAGGTAGTCCTTGGAATGATCAAATTAACAATTCCATGATTCTATGAGAGATGCACATTCCCAACCCAGGTTTGATGTGAGATATTTGCATGAAGATGAATGAACTATAACATATTCTTGAATTTGGTCAGAACTAAAATCTTGAAAATTTGAAGGGTCACACCCAGAATACTAAAAAACTTTCACAAGGAAATTTACATCAAGTGAAATGATGTAGAGAGATGAATTGTGTGAGAGACACCATATATGGCTTAGTTCAGGGGGCTTACTAGAGTCACGAGATCCTGACATAACCATCATCAAAAGTTGAAGTGTCTCGTATCCCTAGCAAGTCCGAAAACTTCCCAAGATTGTAGAATCACATTTTGAATATTGAACGAGTTCATGCATGGTTTGAGGACAACTGTTATTGCTAGTTTCAGTAAGAACACTGCTCATAAGATAAAAACAATCTCTATCAAAAATTTTGCTGGATTTTTCAACATCAACAATGAGATTGATCAAATCAGAAGACTCTTCTAATCACAAATTAAAGTATAAATGAATTGGTGAGATATCATCAGAAATATGGTTTGAAGAGTTTTCCTGATGCAAGAGAAGAGATGATAAGGGGTGCGAAGGGTTCTCTTTAGTTTGACAATTTTCAATTTCATCATGGGCAACCTCACCGCCTTGTGTCAATCAGGGATAACTCATCAGATGAAGAAACTGAAAAGCATGGAGTATCTTCATCGCAAGTAGATGTGTTGCAAATGGTAGGACACAAGGGATAGTGAGGTGAAGAGGAATTTTTGACATGAACATCTTCTTTGACAAAACAAGATTGTAGATCTAAATTGAAATCTCCATGAGAAACCGAAAGATCATATGATGTGATTGGGAATTCATCACGACATATGGAAATAATGGAATGATTACTACCCAACGATGGGGGTTGATTGAAAGAATTGATTGCATTGGATTCTCTACCAATATTAGTAGATTGAGAATCATTGAAGAGTGGAAACTCATTAGTTTGACATGGAAGATTCTGAGAAAGAGAGGAAAGATTGAAAGCATTTTCATGTTTTTTCTCCTCTACCTGCGTAATGTGACTACTTTGTACCTGATCGTAGTTTGAGCCAACAACTTGAGAAACAAGAGAGTGGGAGAAACTAGATGGTGGAACATATTGCTCAAACAGTTCATGGTGCAAAGAGTCAGGATATGTAGATGATAGAGGATAACCTAAATCCAGATTAGCTTTGAGACTAGAGTTGTGAATGGTGACAACATCTTGAAAAATGGAGTGAGTCATAATTGTAAGCATCATGAGCCATTTTGGACTTTCCTCCATTTAGTTTGAATCATGAAAAGAGAAATAAGAATGAGAAGATGGGTTGGATATTTGATTCACAAATTTCCAAATTTTACAACCACCGCAAGGAGGCACCCACATTAGGACTCGAAAGGGATGAGGACAAAGAACAAAAGGGGTAGTAAGCTCCTCCTCTGAAATTTGAGGTGCCTCATTATGTGCAAGAGTTGGGGAAGTAAAAAAACCAGAAGGTTCAAGTTCACTGAATGAGGAGACAAGAAACAAGCTCTCAAACTCTTGTTTCATGAAATCTTTGTTTAGATGGTTTTTATGAATTTCATAATAGAGGTGAAGGAATTGATAAAATAAATCCTTAATGGATTCATCATGCTTCATTTTTAAAAGATTAATTCTTCCATAAACATATCGATAGTTATACTTATCGAAGGCTTTATGAAGCATCTTGGCAAACTCGTCGAAAGAATGGATAGAAGAAATGGGTAATGTATGACACCATTGATTAACATGACCTTTGAATGTGAGGTTCAGTAATCCAACCATGACATATTTGGAACATATTTTGTGAGAAAGAGAAATACAAACAACTTGAAACATATGTTCACAAAAAGTTGATTCACCCTCACCATCGAACTTAAATTTGGACATGTTATGAATAAATTCTGTAGGGATGGTACAATTAAGATATTTAGAAAAACATCCCAGGATTATGATTTGGGGAAGATCCATTTTACATAAGATATTCAAACCAGATTCAATAGACACAACCTATTATCTGGCCATCCTTGCATGACCATTTTGTTGAAAGTGCTATAAATCCATCAACCAAGAAGATCTCCCCAGTATGAGGTCCAAATCAGAACTCACACCATTTTCTATAGGAGTCCCATCCAATATAAAGGCCCGATTTCCAAATTCCTAAAGATTTGCATTGGCTCTAGCTATCATCATAGGAGAATGATGTAATGGTGTGTTCAAAAAGAAAGGGAGGTGTGCCTAGTGAGTGTGTAGTTGCAACTATGTCAAGGTTTTTCTACTATATGTTCATGTGTTTCTCTACAACCAACATGAAGGAAAGATCTGTCTAGTATCTCGAGGAATAGTCCACAAAGATGGGACAACGATAACTACCATTACAACACATTTTGAATAATATAAGAACTAAAATAACCGAAATAGTTCAACTATCTTAGTACATGTGAAAGAAAATATGAAATACAAACATCCACATAATAGTATTACAAACATTCATAGTCCATGCATGTTGAAAATAACAACAAGAAATGATAAAAATAGAATCCAGAAATTCCAATTTAAATTTGTCCTTGAATTAAAATCGATTTAGTCTCACAAGCTACTTGGAAATAATTAATTAACTGATTATGGATTAATTAGTTGGAGAAATTCAAGTTAGAAGTCTTTTTGAAGTCATGCAACAGTCATCCCTTAAATTAAGGAGATTATCCCTTTATTAAGGAGAGAATATTGAGTTATATTTTATTTGTAATTAGTTAGCTCAGTTTACTGAGCTAGGGCCAATTAAATTAGTTCCAAATTGTTTGAGGAACTAATTGTGAGTTATCAGTCAGTTGATGCGTGCATGCACTCAACTAGTGTACTCCAGATAATTGAATATTGCTTGATAAGAAACTCATGCATGTTTATTCTGAGAAAGATCCTGTTGAGCTAAATGTCAAGGACAGTGTACTATCAGTTGCATGTTTTCTCCTATAAAGGAAACTCATGCATGTAGTCAAGGGAAGGTTCCTTGAGGATTGTGCAGTTCTGACAGTGTGTTAGAGTAGTGTGTGAGAGCAATGTTCCATTGGGTGAAGGAGATCATCCCAAAGAAACTATGCAAGCAAATAGGAGATTGGAGGGCAGAGGAGAAGGCTTGTGAGAAGCTTTGGTTTCCTGTGAGCATAGAGGAGGATTGTACTGAGAGTTGGCTAGCTGTGAGAGCTAAGGCTTTGTATAATTTTGATGTATTTCCACCTTGTATGCTAATATAAATAGTGGGGTTTTTAGCTGAGGCTTTCCCCTGAGTATTTTCTATGTTTCATGTGCATTGGTTCTTCTTCTTCTGGTTATATGTGTTCAGGTTGATCTTGCTAAATCTTTAAGCTTCCAAAAAGAAAATTGATAGTAGAAGTAGATTATAGTATTTTACTTCGGTATATTTCATTATCGGGTTAATCTATAGTTAGATTTTCTACAGAGATCTCAGAGGTAGATTTGTAGAGAATTTGCAGAATTTCTACATGGTATCAGAGCCAAGTTTATCGGAGAAAATTTTATTGAAGTTGTGAACAGTATATGGAGAAGAGAATTCGAAGTTTGAATTTCAGGGTTACAGGTGAAAATCGATCCTTATCATACTTCAAGGTTGGCCAATGGTGTTCTATGGCTTGAGACTCGAGTATGCCTTGGAAGGCAACTCAAATTACATAGCATGGATAGATAGCATGGAGTCTGTATTAGAAGATAATGGCTTGAAGGATTTCATTGCTCAAGAAATCTAAAAGCCAGCTTCAACTAATGCACAACAGTTGGCTGAGTGGAAGAAATATGTGGAGAGGGCAAGATAGATCATCCTTGAGGGAGTTCGAGACCATATTGTCTTGAGTCTCCATGGGAAGGATACTCTATATTGAATATGGAAGACATTGAAGGACCTCTACTAGAACAATAGCGACTAGAGGAAATTGGAATTCAAGGATAAGCTTCAAAGAATCAAGATGGAGAATGATGATACTATTTCCACATATCTGAAAAAGCTCACCACTTGCAAAGATGAGCTTGGTAGTGTGGGAATAACTACTGTCGATGATGATATGGTGAGCCTCACTCTCCTTCCCCTTACAAAGAGCTGGAATAGCTACCAGGACTATGGAAGGGAGAAACTAACGGATTGGGAATGACTATGGTCAGATCTCATGCAGGAGGAGATTAGGAGGAGCACACGAGATGGTTCTTCATCCAAGAATGATGATGAAGAAAATCTGGCCTTATCGAGTAAGGCAAGGAAAGGGATGGGGAAGGATTCCAATTCCAAATTGGTATCTTCTCATGGAGGGATGAAGGGTGACAAGTCTAAAGTGAGATGCTTTAATTGTCATGATATGGGACATTATGTGACTAATTGTCCATCGAATAAGTCCAAGAAGGGATCCTAGGATGGATCGTAAAGTGCGGCATTAGCCTCATAGTTCAAAATGGATTTTACCCTCATCACATGCATGGTGTCATCGATGATGGGTTGTGTTTGGTATCTTGATAGTGGAGCCTCATTCCACATGACCGACGATAAAATTTTATTCAGTACCTTGACGGAGAAAGACTTCAAGATACGCATAGAGATGAGTGATGACGAAAGGTATAGTGTTTTAGGAGCGGGCAGGGTTGCTCTTTAGAGGGAGCATGGAGCTCCTATCACCTTGGAAAATGTGAAGTATGTGCCTAGATTGAAGAAGAATTCGGTATTGATCACGATGTTAGAGGACAAAGGCTACGATGTTTTCTTCAGTAAAGAAAGGGTGTTCCTTAGACACATCACCATGAGATAGGTGAAACAAATAGGTTCACAAGTTGAAAACCTATATGCTCTTGAGGTTCAAGATGGATGCAAAGCCTTGAGGAGCAAGGCAAACGTTAGATACTTGGTTGTTGAGAGGGAGAGTAAATTACCTCTCAACATGTAGTCCTAGAAGAAGTCTCAGACAATTTTGGAGGAGCCACAATTGGAGAAGTGGGCAGAGGGATCACATGCAGCCATACCTCCATGTGTGAGGTGGGGTGATGTGAAGTGATAGTCCCATGAAGGCTAAAATTAGGCAGGGTCCATTGAAAGGTTTCATCTCATGGATCATAACCTGCTACGAGAGGCCAAATCACATAGTAGCAGGAGGAATTAGTGGGATTGATGCAATCAGAGATCAAAGTGACAGAGGCTATAGCAATCAAATACTAAAGAGTGTAGAGAAAGATTGAGTACAGTGCAGAAAGGCAGAGTCAGCCGAAGCGCAAAGTTTTTAGTCGACAGAGGCAATAGCAGTCGGAGACTTTGATGACAAATGCATCACATTGATTCAGGTTGGACGTTTTTTTGTTTCTGGACTTTTTGGAGCTACAATACTCTAAAGAAGTGTTGCATCCAGAAAATTCCAAAGGTTCAGGATCAAGATCGAGTTGAATTCCTTTCTTGTTGAGAGGGAGAGTTGAAAATAGCAACAAGAAATGATAAAAATAGGATCCAGAAATTCCAATTTTAATTTGTCCTTGAATTAAAATTGTGAATTAAAATCGAATCTAGTCTCCCCATCTACTTGGAAATAATTAATTAATTCATTATGGATAAATTAGTTGGATAAATTCAAGTTAGAAGTCTTTTTGAAGTCATGCAACAATTATCCCTTAAATTAAGGAGATTATCCAATTATTAAGGAGATAAGATTGAGTTATATTTGAGTTGTAATTAGATAGCTCCATTTACTGAGTTATGTTGAGTTAAATTAGTTCCAAATTGTTTAAGGAACTAATTGTGAGTTATCAATTAGTTGATGCATGCATGCACTCAACTAGTGTACTCCAGATAACTAAAGGTTTCCTCATAAGAAACTCGTGCATGCCTATTATGAGAAAAACCCACTTGAGCTAAATGTCAAGGACAATGTACTAACATTTGCATGCTTTCTCCTATAAAGGAAACTCATGCATGTAGACAAGGGAAGGTTCCTTGAGGGTTGCACAGTTTTGACAGTGTGTTAGAGCCAGTGTGTGAGAGCAGTGTTCCACTGGGTGAAGGAGATCATCCCAGAGGAACTACGCAAGGAAATAAGAGCTTGGAGGGTAGAGGAGAAGGCTTGTGAGAAGCTTTGATTGCCTGTGAGCACCCAGGAGGATTGTACTGAGGGCTAGCTAGCTGTGAGAGCTAAGGCTTTGTATAATTTTGACGTATTTCCACCTTGTATGATAATAGAGATAGTGGGGTTTGTAGCTGAGGCTTTCCCCTGAGTATTTTCTATGTTTCGTGTGCATTGGTTCTTCTTCTTCCGGTTATATGTGTTCAGCTTGATCTTGCTCAATCTTTAAGCTTCCGAAAAGCAAATTGATAGTAAAAGTAGATTATAGTATTTTGCTTTGGTATATTGCATTATCGGTTTAATCTATAGTCAGATTTTCTACAGAGATCTTAGAGGTAGATTTGTAGAGAATTTGCAGAATTTATACATGGTATCAGAGCCAAGCTTATCAGAGCAAATTTTATCAGAGCTATGAATAGTATACGAAGAAGAGAATTTGAAGCTTGAATTTTGGGGTTGCAGGTGCAAATCGAATTCTTATCATACTTCAATGTTGGCCAATGGCGTTCTATGGCTTGAGACTCGAGTATGCCTTGGAATGCAACTTGAATTACATATCATGGAGAGATCATATCTAGGTTGTATTAGAAGATATCGCTTGAAGGATTTCATTGATTAAGAAATCAAAAATCCAGCTTCAACTAATGCACAAGAGTTGGCTGAGTGGAAAATGTGTGTGGCAAGGGTGAGACAGATCATCCTTGAGGGAGTTTGAGACCATATTGTCTCGAATCTCCATGGGAAGATACTCCATATTCAATGTGGAAGACATTAAAGGACCTCTACGAGAACAATAGGGACCAGAGGAAATTGGTGTTTAAGGATAAGCTTCAAAGAATCAAGATTGAGAACGGCGATACTATTTCCAGATATCTAAACAAGCTCACCACTTGCAGAGATGAACTTGGTAGTGTGGGAATAACTACTGGCGATGATGATATGGTGAGCCTCGCTCTCATTGGCCTTCCAAAGAGATGGAATAGCTACCAGCCTACCAGGACTCTATGAATGGAAGGGAGAAACTACTAGATTGGGAACGACTGTGGTCAGATCTCGTGCAGGAGGAGATCAGGAGGAGAAAACGAGATGGTTCTTCATCCAAGGATGACGATGAAGAAAATATGGCCTTAGCGAGTAAGGCAAGGAAAGGGGAGGGGAAGGATTCCTATTCCAAATCGAATTCTTCTCATGGAGGGAAGAAGGGTGACAAGTCTAAAGTGAGATGCTTTAATTGTCATGAGATGGGACATTATGTGACTAATTTCCCATCGAAGAAGTCCAATAAGGGATCCTCGGATGGATTGGAAGGTGAGGCATTAGCCTCTCAGTTCGAAATGGACTTTACCCCTCATCACATGCATGGTGTCATCGATGATGGGTTGTGTTTGGTATCTTGACAGTGGAGCCTCATTCCAGATGACCTGCAATAAAAGTTTATTTAGTACCTTGGAGGAGAAAGACCTCAAGATATGCATAGAGAAGGGTGACAACAAAAGGTATAATGTTTCAGGAGTGGGCACCGTCGCTTTTCAAAGGGAGCATGGAGCTCCTATCACCTTGACAGATGTGAAGTATGTGCTTGGACTAAAGAAGAACTTGGTATCGGTCGCGATGTTGGAGGACAAAGGCTATGATGTTGTCTTCAGTAAAGGAAAGGCGTTCCTTAGACACATCATCACGAGACAGGTGAAACAGATTGGTTCACGAGTTAAAAACCTCTATGCTCTTGAGGTTCAAGATGTATGCAAAGCCTTATGGAGCAAGGAAAATGTTAGAGACTTGGTGGTTGAGAGGGAGGGTAAATGACCTCTCAACATGTAGTCCTAGAAGAAGTCTCAGACAATTGTGGAGGAGCCACAATTGGAGAAGTGGGTAGAGGGATCACATGCATCCATACCTCTAGGTGTGAGGTGGGGCGATGTGAAGTGATAGTCCCATGAAGGCTAAAATTGGGCAGGGTCCATTGAGAGGTTTTATCTTATGGATCATACCTTGCTACGGGAGCCCAAAGTATATAATAGTGGGAGGACTAAGTGGGACTGATGCAGTCAGAGATCATAGTGACAAAGGTTAGAGAAGTCAGATACTGAAGAGTGCAGAGAAGGCTTGACAACAGTGCAGAAAGGTTGAGTCAGCCGAAGCGCGAAGTTTTTAGTCGATAGAGGCAATAACAGTGAGAGACTTTGATGACAGATGCGTCATACTGATTCAGGTTGGATGTTTTTTCATTTCCAACATTGTTGGAGCTACAACACCTGAGAGAAGTGTTGCATGAAGAATATTCCAAAGGTTGAGGATCAGGATCGAGTTGAATTCCTTTCTTGTTGAGGGGGAGTGTTGAAAATAGCAACAAGAAATGATAAAAATAGAATCCAAAAATTCCAATTTTAATTTTTCCTTGAATTCAAATTGTGAATTAAAATCAAATTTAGTCTCACCAGCTGCTTGAAATAATTAATTCATTCATTATGGATTAATTAGTTGGAGAAATTCAAGTTAGAAGTCTTTCTGAAGTCATACAAGATTTATCCCTTAAATTAAGGAGATTATCCCTTTATTAAGGAGATAAGATTGAGTTATATTTGAGTTGTAATTAGTTAGTTTAGTCTACTAAGTTAAGTCTAGTTAAATTAGTTCCAAACTATTTGAGGAACTAATTGTGAGTTATCGGTCAATTGATGCATGCATGCACTCAACTAGTGTACTCTAGATAACTAAAGATTGCCTCATCATGAACTCATACATGTCTATTATGAGAAAGACCCAGTTGAGCTAAATGTCAACAAAAGTGTACTATCAATTGCATGTTTTTTCCTATAAAGGAAACTCATGCATGCAGTCAAGGGAAGGTTCCTTTAGGATTGCACAGTTCTAACAATGTGTTCAAGTAGTGTGTGAGAGCAGTGTTCCACTGGTTGAAGGAGATCATCCTCGAGGAACTGTGCAAGGAAATAAGAGTTTGGATGGTAGAGGAGAAGCCTTGTGAGAAGATTTGATTGCCTGTGAGCATCCAGGAGGATTGTACTCAGTGTTGGCTAGTTGTGAGAGCTAAGGCTTTATACAATTCTGATGTATTCCCGCCTTGTATGATAATACAAATAGTGGGGTTTTTAGTTGAGGCTTTCCTTTCAGTATTTTTTGTGCTTCATGTGCATTGATTATTCTTCTTTTGGTTATATGTGTTCAGCCTGATCTTGCTCAATATTTAAGATTTCGCAAACCAAATTGATAGTAGAAGTAGATTATAGTATTTTCCTTTGGTATATTGCATTATCGAGTTAATCTACAGTCAGATTTTCTATAGAGATCTCAGAGGTAGATTTGTAGAGAATTTGCTGGCCTTAAAAGGCTTATGTTATTAAGAAAAAATTGCAAGACACATGTTTACAATGTACATCACTAGCCCTAGTAGTGGAACATTGGAGCCACTCCTTGCTCCTCAAACAACTAGTTGATCTCTCTAATTCCTTGCGGGAGGAGTCAAGGTGAAAATTACTTTGCTCATATAATGAGGGGGTATATACAACCAAGGGGTGATGCTTCCCATTTGTGATGCTTTGAATACCCTCATGACTATTCAACTTCCTATGACTTTTCCACTTTTATGACTCTCCATATTGATGTGTGTCCTTTGGAATTCCACTTTATAATACATTTGAATATAATATACATGGTCCACAATAGTGATGTGACATATGAATACTCATGACATGAAATGACATGATACTAATGACATGGACTACTTGGTTATATGGTAATGTCAAGCCACTGCTGCTGTCAATGATGTATGCTCGAGAATACACTTGTCTTCCACTTCCTCATGGCTTGGTGATAGGAATCTTCAATGATCTCAAGTCTTGGGTTGTGGTCGTGAGTTTGTGTCCCTCTACGTTTCCTTGCTAGATCATTGTGAATGCTCATCTACATGAATTTCCTTTACATGTCTTCCTGCTTCATCTCCTTCTTCATCATCCTATCAGGTTCTTGTATCTAAAATTCAGTGATGATGAGACGACATCAACCCAGAAACCTCTTAGCCTAAGATGGTGCATTTTGGTTTGGGGACTGAGAAAGAACGATGTTACAAGTTGAAAAGGGAGGCCCACTGGTTGTGCATTGCACAGTCCTAGCAACCAGGGCTAAGGCTTGAGTCCTGGAACTATGCAATGCATAGTTTAGGCTGGGATGAGGGACAATCTCTACATAGTTTTGAGAGACAGTGAGTCCGGCTGAAGGAGGGGACACTGTGGACGATTTATGCATAATTCTAGAGAGGAAGGATGATTTAATTATGTGCAATTATGGAGAGGAAGGATGATTGAATTATGCGTAGTTTTGGGAGTTAGTGGGTGAATATGAGGGGAGGACCACTGAAGGTAGATTCTACGCAGTTCTGGAAGGGAATGCTAACTAAAAAGATTGCACAATTCTAGAGGAGAAGGTTGGTTTTGGGCTCAGGAATTGCACAATGCAACAGTTCTTGTGGACATAAAGTACACATTGTGTAGATCTAGGGGTTAAGGTCATAAATTACTACTGGAGCTGCACAATGCGTAGTCTAGGCAGGCTAGTTGAAGCCAAGTTGAAGGGCCAAGGAGCTTCTTTAGAAAAGGCTAAGTGTCGAAACAATGAGATTGATAGGTGAGGTGATGAAGTTTCGAATGTGTCCTAACACTTAGAATACTTTACAACTAAACAAAATTGATCACCAATGACACATGAACAACACTTTATCTTACGTGTGACCACTTCATGACGAACTATGAAATGTGTGACACCTAAGATAGACTTTATGATGATTGTGACAACACTTGTGCGATAATGCTCAAAACTTTGTGAATGAGTGTGATAAGTGTTTACATGGTTAAGAAAACTCATAAACATAAAGGTGAGCCCTTGGAACCACCATAATGAGATTATGCATAAAGTGTGATAACCAACATGTAAGAAAACCACATCTCACCTATCTTTCTAAATGGAGCAAAATGCTTAGCGAAAACACATGGAATGACTTTTAGTTTTTGCAGTCGTACATGTCATTGAAAACATATTGATATGACAGTTATAAGAATTCCTTCATACTACACTAAGAGGTGCATTTCAACTTCTTGAAGGATGTGCTTTGTTTTTTGTAGCTACCTTCCAAGGGGTTGTGAATCAGATGGAGTCTTCATGCGGTCCTGATCTTCAATCTTCTATCATACCCCAGAGTTCGTTGTTCTTCTTATTTGATGATTATCCTTTTTCTTCAACTCCTTAAGTGTCATATAGCATGTCCTCCTTCTTTATCTCATTCTTCTTCATCTTGCCATAGTGTAAAAGTGTACCTGCATCTGCAACTCACTCATGACGAAACAACATTGGTATAAAAAACCCCTAGTCTAGGATGGCACATGATAATCCATTGACTAAGCCAGAACTAGTATTAGTTCAAGGGGGAAGGCTCAGTGACTGGGGTCGAAAGAGGGATAATAGTGTGCAATGCCCACTGAGGGGAAAATTTGTGCATTGCCCACTAAGGTAAAAAATTGTGAAGTTCCCCATTTAGTTTATTAATCTAGGGTAGGGAGCTCAGCAACTAAAACCTAATGGCAACCAGTAGTTAAAAGCGGCGGGGAGAAACCAATATAGTTAAAGGTGTAGAAACTAGAGAGGAACAACAAAAGACAAGCGGGGAAACCAAGTTCAACGATCATGATGGAAGCGGCCAGGAGGGGAGAGATCCCCTCCTACCGAGATGTCGGGGAAAGAGAAGGAAAAAATAGTCAGTCAACAGAAGAGAAGCAAAATGAAGGACTTGTCCTAAGAGCGACCTCGCAGGTGAGCAAAAGGGGAAAATGTCTGCCATGTGTGGAAGAGAAACCACAGTTCGTAATCCTGCCAAATAAGCTGGAAAAGTACAGAAGCTACATGGACCACGCCATGATCTGTAAGTTTGTTGGAGTCTGGCTATCCGAAAAAGACCTCACCAGATGGATTCAGAAAAAATGGCAGACCCTAGGACACATTGAGCTGAAGCTGGGAGCAAGAGGCTTCCTTATGGTAATCTTCTCTAACCTGCAAGACAAAGAAAGAGTATTTGAGAATGGCCCTTATTTTTACTATAATATGGGTCTATTCATGAGATATTGGGACGAATGCCATAACCTTAACAAGGAAATTTTTTTAACAGCACTAGTATGGGTTAGATTATTTGGCTTACCAATGGACTTCTGGGACCCAGAAATTTTATAAGGGATAGGAAATACAATAGGGAGTTTTGTGATAATAGTGGAAACTACAAAAAAAGGTAGGTACACTTTGTATGCTAGGATATGTGTATACATGAATATTGCTAACCCGATCCCAAATACAGTGGAGCTAGAGTACCAGGACGAAGCTTGGCAGCAAACCCTACTATGAACATATACATTTTAGATGTCGCAGATGTCACGAATATGGACACTTGGTACAAGAGTGCCCCATAACAAAGGAAGAAGACGAGAGGAAAGGCAAGCAACAATAGAAAAAAAAACAGATCCGGAAGGATTTCAAGAGGTAAAGAGTAGAAAGAGATCTACCAAAGAAAGCTCAGATGAAGGAAAGAAGGCACAACAAACAAACCCAGGAAAATCAAATAGCTTCGAAATCCTCCAAGAAGAAGGAGAAGATAAGGATCAAACCATGGAATACCAGGAAGACAAAAGGAAAGAAACTAGCTCCAGTAGCGAAAGGACCCATATGAAGAGGAAACCACAAGAAGAATAGGTAGAATAGACAGTAAAAGGCAAAGAAAAGGAAGAACAGACAGAAAACATGGAGACAGAAATGGAGATAAATAGGGGGGAAGACTTAAGTATAGAAGAAGAAGTCTTGAGAAAGCTATTAAATGAATGGAGAAACTTAGATGAGCTTTTCATTCCCGAGGACTAGAAAAGACTCTATGCGGAAACATTCCATCAATATAAAGCTAAACAGGAAAAAGGCAAAACAATGACTGAAGAACATCCAGAGAACCAGAAGGAAAATCAGCCAGACCAGCAAGGACAAGTAAAAGGAGGAAAAAAAAGAGAATGGAAAAATATTAAAGATTCCATACAACTAATGGGGGAAATGTTAGTGAACACAGGGAGGGTAGTTCCACTTTCGGTGGTGTTCCAAAACCACAACCAAACCCCTCAATGATATTGACATCTTTGAATATAGGAGGTCTTAACAGTAAAGGGAAGCAGAGACATTTAGCGGAATGACTGAGAAAAGACAAACCATAGATTATGCTACTTCGGCAAACTAAAATATTAGGATAAAAGATGGGGGAAATTTTAAATAAAATAAAACCTAGATATGAGCAAGTAACCATAGATGTTAAAGGAAGTGTGGGAGGGATAGCAGTCATCTGGAATCCAATAGAAGTCATAACAAACTGGTGGATAGGAATTCCCATAATCCTTACAGGAAAGTTTAGACTCATAGGGAAAAGTGAATGGTTTTTAGTTTCAACAGTCTACGGGCCCCACACCCCAGTAGATCAAGGCTTATTTATCACTCAAATGAAAAAACTTGGGAATATGCATCAAGAACAGATATAGATTATGGTAGGAGACTTCAATATGACAACCTCCAAAGAAGAGAAGAAAGGAGGAGTACAGAGGGAAGACCCGGAGATGGAGAGATTCTGAGATGTGCAAATGGAATTAAGGTTGGTAGACATTCCAACTATTAATGGAAGATTTACCTAGAATAATAGAAGAGGCGAGAATAAACAAATAGTGTCAAGACTAGATAGACTCCTATCCCTGAACAATTAATAGGAAAGGACATCTGCTATGAAGCTTCCATTCTCCCATCGATAGGGTCAGACCACTGGTCTATTAAATTGAAGATTGTTATGAACCCTCAAAACAAAATAAGGACTTTTCGGTTCGAGGCCTTTTGGCTAAGGGATCCAGAATTCATAGACAAGATGAAAACTTGGTGGTAGGAGAGTAAAACTGGCTTGGAAGGTAGAAGCAAAATGCATACATTCCAAATAAGACTAAAAGACCTAAAAGGTAAAATTAAAAAATGGAACAGAGAGGAATTCGGTAACATCCAAAAAGAGAGAGAAAAACTTCAAATAAGAATGGAGGGAATCCAACGAAAAATCATAGAGGGAGGAAGAAGTGAGGCACTGGCAAAAGAGGAAGGGAGGGTGATTAACCAAATAGAGGAAAGAAGAAAGCAGGAAGAAATTCTATGGAAACAAAAATCACGAGTCCAATGGTTGAAAGAAGGGGAGAAAAATTCAAAATTTTTCCACAAAGTAATGCTAAATCATAAACAGCACAATAGAATATTTTCACTCAAGGATAGTCAAGGGAACATGGTACTCCAACAAGAAGAAATGGAGAAGCTACTGGTAGATTACTTCAAAGGGATCTTAATAGAACCTAATATACGAAGGGAGGAGGAATTTACTAAGGTGTGCCAATATATTCCTAAAAACGTGACTAGAGAATAAAATCTAGCTCTACTCAAAGTGATCACAAAAGAAGAAGTGGAGGAAGTGGTAAAACAAATGGCGAAGAATAAGGCCCCGGGGCTTGACGGATTTACTATTGAATTTTACCAAGCCTCCTAGAGTTTCATGAGCCAGGATCTTGTGGAACTTGTGGAAGAATCAAGATGCACAAAGCGCATGCATCCGGCCCTAAACGCCACCTTCCTTGCTCTAATTCCAAAAACGGAGAATTCGGAAGAACCCCAGGGATTCAGACCAATATCTCTATGTAATATAGTATATAAAATACTAGCTACAATAATGGTAAACAGACTCAAACCAATCTTTCCTGACCTCATTTCACAGGAGAAAACTGGTTTTGTTAAGGGAAGACAGATAACAAATGGTATAGTAGTTTCTCAAGAGGTAATACACTCACTGAAAAACTCCAAAAATAAAGGCATGCTAATAAAACTAGATTTGGAAAAGGCTTATGATCGTTTAAGTTGGGAGTATCTGGGGGGCATCCTTCAGGCTCATGGCTTTGACGAGAGATGGGTGAAATGGATAATGTCAATGGTGAGCACGCCGATGATGTCAATTATGCTAAATGGAACCTTGTCAGAAGCCTTTAACCCCACGAGAGGGCTTAGACAAGGTGACCCCCTTTCCCAATTTTTATTCATTTTAGCAGCAGAAGGTCTAGGTAGGCTGGTGAAAGTGCACCTGGCTAATGAACAGTTAAATGGACTGCAAAATTGGGGTAATGAAATCCCTATAACACACCAACGATTCGTAGATGATGTAATGATCTTCGGACAAGCTACTCTTAAGGAAGCTCAACAGATCCTGAAAATACTATCTGAGTTCACAAAAGCCTCAGGGATAGAGATTAACAACGAGAAATCAAAAATATTCTTTTTTAACACACAGGTCGCATCCCAAAGATTCTTGGCTAGAACAATGGGATTCAGGGTAGGAAGCTTCCCAGCAAAGTATTTGGACATTTCGATCCAAGAATACCCCTAGCTAGATAATCCTCCTACGAGCAGTACTACAGTCCATACCCATATACCAGATGTCTAATCAAGCTGTCCCTAAATCTGTTTGTCAAAAATTAGTAGATATGTTTAAGAAATTTTTATGGCAAGGAACAGGTAATACACGAAAATGGGCATTACTCTGATAGGAATGGCTCAACAAACCTATCAAAGATGGAGGCCTAGGTTTGCGGGACCCTTATATACTCAACCAAGTGATGGAGCGAAACTGTGGTGGAGGTGGACATAAGGTGGACAAGACCTATGGAAGAAAATCTGAGAGAAGAAATATGAGGTAGCAGAGAAACCAGAAGACAGGACGAGAAGCCAAATAGAGGAAAAAGGTTCAGTAACATTGAACTTGGGCAGGAACAATAAAGATTTGATAAGAGACTACAGCTTTTGGGAGATAAGAGAGGGGGACACAACCAAGTTCTGGGAGGAATCCCAACAGTAGTGAGAAAATCTTTTCCAGAAAGAAGCCTTCCAAGAAATCCAAGAATTTACCTCCCGAACAAAGGGAGAATTGGTTGGAAACTTCTGGAAACCAAGCATAGGGGAATATTGGTGAAATTGGAAGCAAAAGGATGATTGGGTAGTAGGACCAAAGTTGGCAAGTTTGGGAGATTACCACAAAGAAATGGCATCGAGGAAAGTGGCGGTTAAAACAAGGCATGATATACTCAAATGGGGAACCTGAATAAAGGGCACGTTCTCTATAGCAGAAGGGTATTACTTGAAGGCAGGGAATAATAGATAGCCAGAATAAAAAAGAAAATGGAAAAAAAATTGGAAAATCAAGACTTGGCCTAAAGTAACCTTCTTTCTATGGATTTTACACCATGGTCGGGCACTAACTTGGGATCAAATTCGGAAAAAAGGCATGCAGGGACCCCCACGCTGTGCACTCTGCCACGAACAGGAGGAGATGATGGAGCACCTAACCAATAGATGTACTGTCAGCAGCAACCTGTGGAGTAGTCACCTGCAACTATTTGAAAATTGTCATAGAAACTACCATAATATAAAAGATACTTTGGAAAACTCGCCAAAAAAACCTTACCAGAACCAGGTCTTAAACCGCACGTGGATGCTATCCGTAGGGTTCATGCTATGGAACATCTGGAAGGAAAGAAACAACGTGATCTTTAAAGAAAAAATGAGAACCTCAACCAAAATATGGAAACAAACAATCCAAAATATCAGAGAAATAATTTTAACAGAAAGGTGGAATGATGAGGACTGGAAGATTAACCAAACAGAGGAGAGAATTTTGTAGAGGTTACAATTAAACGAGAGCATGATTGACAGAACCCTAAGTAAAAACCAAAACAAAGAGGTTGAGGAGATAAATACATACATGCATCCACGCAAGGCTTTGTCAAGCTAAACTTTGACGGGGTAGCAAAAGGCAACCCAGGAGAAGCACGAATAGGGTGCTATTCAGGAATGACGAAGGGAAAACCTTGAGAATTTTCAAGATGGATTGTGGAGAAGCAACGAAAAATGAAGCGGAGTTACATGCACTGAAACGCGGACTCGAAATCGCAATTCGGGAAAAGCACCAGAACCTTCAAATTGAAGGCGATTCAAAACTAGTAATTGACATGGTAAAACAACTGCAAAATAAGACACCGACGAAAAATATTAGCAGGAGGTGGAGAACAGCATGGTTAACCAGTGAAATAGGGAAATTGATCCATGGAATAGACTATCTGGTTCCCACACACCTAAGGTGAATAGGAAATAGATCGGCAGATTGGTTAGCAAATTGGGGAAGCCGAAACAGGGGAAGGACAATGGACATAAGAGGAACAAAGCTCCCCCACTTGGAGGAGAAGGTGCAGCTGTAGAACCTCCTAGACATCGATAATGGTGGAAATAGTGATACAGAGAGGAATGTTCGGGAAGAGGTAGAAAGTGGCAGACATGAGAAAAGGACATAGCCGATGACAACAGATAGGCCACACATGAAAAAGGAATGGAGTAGGGCAGGTGACAGAGCAGGGCAGGGACAGATCGTATCCCAAGGACCCAGCAGAGGAGCAATAAAGGTATGAGATGGAGGAGGGCAGGTGTGGAGCAGGGCAAAGGGTTAGAGAAGGGATGGAAAGTGGTCGTAGAAGAATAGAAAGGATACGGCAGGAGTAGCCAGGAGGACGTAGGAGTTATGAGGAGTAAAGGTGGACAGAACGATCGAGGCACATCCCGAGGAAAAGACTCGGGAAAGAGTGCTGGGAAAGAAAAAGGATAGGTGGAGGTCAAAAGGGATAGAAGGATAGGAATAAACCAAAGACGGCCTGAGGTGGGAATAGGAATTTGCATGCAGCAGAGCACGAAGTAGGAAGGAAGGAAGAAAGGTGGTAGACAGGAGCAGTGCTCAGACAAAGCCTTCGGAAACGGTGGGGAAAGGTGGTACGTAGACTTATTCTCCTATTCAGTTGTTCTCTTTGTAGCTAGAAGTAGGATTCTTTGTGATTTTTCTGAGGTAACCATGAGGCCAAAATCATAAGGTAGCCATAACTTGTCAATAAGATCCCTGAGACCCGGGAAGCAATGTCCTTATTGGATATGAGGCGCAAGCCAGAAAATCCTAGCTCCAAGGAAATCTACTGGTCATCCGGGGAAATCGAATCAAGGCCTCCTACAGAAAGGGAAAACCAAAACCAGGAAAGTTCTCAGGGTGGGGAAGGGTGGAACCTTGGGAATACGAGATAAACCTGTAAGCAACAAAACCCTTGATCCTCTCATTCCTATAGAAAAGCCCAGGAGGTTATCCCTGGAACTTGGTAGAATCTGCCCCTATTGACAGGTGGAGAGATGAGATGTTTTGCACAGGCCCTTAAAAAGCCTGCAACAAGAGAAACGAAGGGTTCCTGTGGCCATTTTAGGAGGCAGAAATGAATCAGGTTGAATTACAGGCCGACCCCTAGGGTGTTCGGTGCTGTTACACCATTGTCAAACCCCTGGAAACAACAATTCTAGTGAGGAAAGAGTGGTAGGTAATTGGATGAAAAATAAAATTCTAAACAGTGTTACTGATTTATGGTATTATGTCTTGCTAGTTCAGAAAGACTCCGTAAAGCGAAGCATCCAGTCAAGAAAAGAGATGGCTCCATGGAAAGTGAAAATGGTTCCAAAATAGGAAGAGGGAACCAATAAAAATCTGAAAAGGAGAGGAAGGAAGTCGGAGGCTAAGCATAGGATGTACATGATAAATGTTTACATGGTGGGGAACCCACCCTAAATTCAGGAGCAGATAAACGGGTGGGGAAGAGAGATGAGATGAATCAGCTCGAACAAGGAGGTCCCTAAGGGACAGTGGGAGGACATGTTGTCAGACCCAGGTAATTTTCACAGCTGCAAATCGCTTTTCAATAAGTCGATTCAACATTATTGGATAATGAAGCATGTGGTAGCTAGAGCTATGGAGATGAATTAGGCTGTCCAGGAGGAAGAAGAGGGGGAGAGGAGGTAAGAGAACGAGCAGTTATGGAATCAGAATCAGGAAGAGTTGGAAAACATGAAATTAGTCATTCTTAAGGAAATAGAAGAGGTCCAGATTCAGGTCTCCCACAACAATCTCATTGTGGGAAGAATGGAACAGATGCTGAGGGAGATGAAATGGATGATGGAACAATGAGCCGAGGTTCCTGGGTCAAGCGCCAAGGCACCTGCTCCGATAATATCCTCAGATGAGCACTGATGCAAGTGGTCAAGTTGGTTAGTGTTTTTTGGATACAAAAAACTAATATCTGATGTATTACCTTAGAATAAAAGCTAGGATAATGTGCAGAGCTCGGAAGAGCAGATATGGTAGAAATACTGATATGAACATTTTCAAATTTTGGTCTGGATTTAATGCAAATAGGTGGTTGCCTAGTTTCCTGCGGGCAGGTTAACCACCTAGAACATATGAGGATGGATGTAAATTTTGTTTTTGAAATATAGATAATCGCTCTACCAAAGTTAACAAAAAAAAAACTATGAAGTTCCCACTGAGGGACAAAATTGCACAGTTCAATCAGGTAATGGTTGCTATCGGATGGGGGCCTGGGAGGAAAAACTATGTAGTTTCAGGAAGCAAGGGGTACTAGGCAACTAAGAGGCTTGAGACACAGAACTACGCAGTCCCTGAAGGAAGTAAGCTCTGACTAAGGGAAGGACACTAGAGAGAGCCTATGTGCAGTTTTGGAGGCCAAGGGAGGCTAGGATTTCTATACATTGCACAGTTCCAACACGTAAGGAAAAAGCATGAGGTTTGTAGATGCAAGTTGTGCAGTTTAGGAAGGTTGGATGAGGCTAGATTGCTAGGAATCCTCCAGAATTTGGCTAAGTGTGGGATCAATGGAATTGATGTGAACAATGATATAACTTGACTATGACCACACACTTGGATACGTAGTGAGACAACATAGATCATCCAAAACATATGAAAACATAGTTCACTTAATGCAACAACCTCTGTGGAAAATTATGACAAGTGTAGCCCTGTTGATGGACTTTATGAGGATAATGACGCAACTTGTGTAATGGTGTGTGAAACCTTGGAAATGAGTACGAAAAATGTCTATATGATGAGAGAAACTCCTTTTCACAAATATTTCCCTTTCATGCAAACCAAAATTCCCCTTACAAGCAATAATTCCCATGTCCAAAGACGACAGTTGCTATATAAATATAAGAGTGTGAACGACACTTGATATCTGAGAAGGGGGCTTGGAATCATGAATTGACCAATAAGTGACTAAGGAACGATCGATCGAAAATCCTCAATAAGCGCCAAAATTTGAGTGTAGGCCAAAATTTTGGAGGGTGTTGTTGTCACTACAACATGTACTTAGTCATTATTACATTTAACTATCCATGATACATTTTTTAACTTTTCCCATAAAGACAAGGCTAGCATGTAACATTGTCTCTCTATGATACTTGCCTTCAAAGGATATATAGAAAATCACAACCAATATGTTTTTGACTACTATTTTATGTTCTCATAATATTTTTATAGGTCTTTAACTAGTAAATTATTTCTTTTTAATTAGTTTGAAATTCATTTAACTATTTTGTGTTTTATTAGTTAATTGGAAGTCTTATTGTGATGGCGCTTTTTTCAATTTTATCTTCTTCTTTTTTCCAATTTTTTTTTCTACATTGATTTGTTTTTTTAAACTTCACTTTTATATTTTAGCATTGTCTTTTACTATTTCCAACTCAATCATCACTTATTAGTTAGTTTTTTTTTTCAATTTTATTGCCTTTTAATTTTGACTATTTTTATCATTATTTTTTTTCTATGTTTTTTTCTTATTTCTAATTTAGATCGTGGTAATAAAACTTCCACTCTCTCTACCAATAAAATTATACAAAAATCAAATGTTAAAATATAACAAAATAAAAATGAAAAAATCACCTAATGTTTTATTAACACAAATAGTTAATTATATATAATCAAAGTATAATTAATACAAAGTAATTAAAACAATTATAAATTACCATACAACTTTTAGTTAAATAAAATAGATATAATTCCCTGGAGTGAAGATCAATTGACTATCGTCATGATATTAAACATTGTGTGAACTAAGAGCTCCAAGGTTCAAATCCTCTGGAGTAGCTGAGAGAGGTGGAAAAGTTGTAGGCCCCAAAAGTATAAATAAATAAAACAAATATAACTAAAATAATATTCTAATGTTTAAAACATTCTCAACTAAAAATTATATATAACATGTTATGAATAAATATACAATGCCATGAACATAATTCTTTGAGAATAATTAACACTAACTCTTATATATTAAATGGATGATAAGCTTTAACAAGCATCAATCTACTATAAGCTTCAACATACATTATACATCTCATATTTTCAAAGTTATATATATATATTATAATATTATATATATATATATATATAATATATATATATATAATTATAATAACTTTATTTTATATTATTATTATTTATTGTCATTTTAAAAATAATGTATGAGTTATACATACATATATATATTTGAAAAAACCATGTACAGGAAAAACTTGGAAAACAACATTAAGAAATAATAGTTCAATGACGTATGTGGACATGACATTTTTTTAATTAAATTGAAAAGGAAAATTGACATAATTACTTTTGAGATAAATATCAACCACCTATCTTGCCTACTACTAAGAATATTCCAATAAAGGTTAAATCCCTACCATTCACCTAATAATTATTGATAATTAAATTAAAATCTAGAAATGTTTATTCCAAATAATTGAACAATAATTGTAATACCATTAATACAATAAAAAGAAATAGCCATATGGCCATAACCAACCCTAACAGATAACCACTAAAATATCATATACACCTTGGTATTGTTGAATAAGGTTGATTGAAAAGAGTTATTTATCCAAACATCATAAATTTTTATATTAAATTGGAAAAACAAAAAGGAATTAGAATGAAAAAGAAAAGAGAAATGCAAAATGAAACGGAAAGGAATGCTTGACCTTTCTATTACACAATAGTTTTCTTACCTCTCCTATATATTCTTGTAACTTATCTCTCAAAGGCTTATTTATGACCCATAGGAGAGAATGCAAAGGAATATTATCTGTAAATTATGAATGGGCACATAACTAAGGGGTTGCATTATAACCATAAAAATATTGATATATACATTTAGAACTAAGAGGTTGCATTTTAATAAAAGAAAATAAAAATAAAGATTAATAAACCATTAAATGTTGGTTTTGTGTTGGTTTTCCATTCAAGTTTCTAAGGTAAAATTCAAGTGCAATTCTATGTTTATTGTTTGGATTCTCATGTGATATAAATGATCCATTTTCCTATTACATTTTGGTTGTTAATATTAAATGTAAAAATGATGAATTATCCTTTGAAGCCACCTCAGGTCATTTACTGGGCTAAAATAGTTAATTAGTTTCCTCTTCAATTTGATCTTACTTGCTGAAATAAATGGAAAACTCTATGAAAATTAAAATATTTGACAATTATTTTAATAGTTAACATTCTAATGAGTTCATGATGAAATTTCAAATATCATCATGCCCAATTTTCCCTTTTATCATTAAAACGAAGAGTTTGGAAGTGCATATTTGATATCTATTTATTTATTTATTTATTTTCCCGGTGGTTCATGAACATCCTAGTCAGGCGGTGCAGGCTACGTCCACATAAATCTCTAAGGCTGAGCTCTAGGGTCAAACCCTCGGCCATCACAGACCTGACCCCAAGGGCTTCGGGTAGAATTGACCTTGTGACCTCCCATTTTGGCGAGGCACGACTTGACCAGTTGGGCTAACCCTTGGGGCTCATATTTGATATCTATTACTTAGAAGTCATTTTCCTTTAGCATTGGAGTGAATGTTGCATTGGGGTGAATGTTAATAAATCATTTTGGCGGGTATAAGTTAATGTTTTCTTCTCATAACACACTATAACACATTAGTTGTAATGGAAATCTAGAAAAGCATGAATTTGTGGCACACAAAGAATTATTAGAAGTTCAAATGCAATTTATTAGAATAGAAGTTAAAATGCAATTTATTAGAATATGATGTAAAAAATGAAATATGAGAAATTGAAGAAGTTTCTTAAATACATAATTTTTTACTTTAACTTTTAATGGGAAAATTATATAGGTTAGAAAATTGAGGGTTTACAGTGAATTAGCTATGGAGATTCCTAACCTTTCAAAAGACTTTGTTACAATACTATGGGCCAATACTATGACTTATCGATATATTACATTTGTTCATATGTTTTTTTTTAATTAATCAATTTAAATAAAAGGATGGCATACTTACTTTTGAAATAAATCTCAGCCACCCCTAATAATACCCTAATATTCTAGGGAGATTAAATGCCCATCATCCACCTAATTATAATTGATAATTAAATTAAAATTCAAAAACCTTATTCCAAAATAAACATGCCCCTTTCTTTCAAATTTATTTATTTAAGTTTATACTGAATCATATCAAATAAGTTGAGAGAATATTCACTATAGCAAACATATATTACATCATTCATCCTTTATTCTCAAAATGAAAATATTCACTATAGAAAACATATATTACATCATTTATCCTTTATTCTCAAAATGCAATTAGAAGTTCAATACTTGGGGGTCAATACCAGGAATATCGCTATATATTATATCAAGTGTCAAGATGAGACTCTTTCAAATATTTACATAGGAGAAAGTGTATCATAATTAATGCAAAAAAGACAAAATTATTTTGAGATCTTGATAAAGCTATTACCAAACTTGACAACTTTTTCATATGAAAACTACTTGAACTACAAATATGTTGTTATTGATGAAGCTATTACCAAACTTGACAACTTTTTCATATAAAGACTACCTGAACTACAAATATGTTGTTATCTATATAGTAGGATGAAGAAATTATCCTTAATCAAATATAATATAATATAATAGTTGAAGTGGGAAAAAAATGGTAAAAGAGTGAGAACTTGTTCGTTTCGTTTTTGTAAAAGGAAATTTCAGCCCAAAAAAAAAATTATGTCTTAAAATACTAAATGCTTCACAATTTTGGTATTAGAATTTGTTAGTATTCTTATACTCAGTTTTGTTGCAATTTTGGTATTAGAATTTGTTAAATGCATTCTTATACTCAGTTTTGTTGTAAATGGTAGGAATAGAAAAAGAACAAATCAATCTAAAGTCACTAAAAAAGTATATGAAATGAGGTTTTATCTTCACAATTTAGGACTACAGAGTTTTCTTAAAAACCTTGTAATGGAGATCAAGCTTTGTTTTCAAATATAAATACATGGGAAGATTTAAGACTTCAAGATGTTATGGCAGAATTATAAAAATAATACTTTTATGTCTTTGGTTGTTAATGAGATAAATAAAATATATTTTGCAAAAATGCAATCTGTTCTAAGAAATGAGTTTAGGAATTTTGGAAATTTCCACAAGAAAAATCACAATTTCTTTGTTCCCCTATTGGAAGATATCAAGTTCTTCAATTGCCATAAAATTAGGCCTGTAAAATTAGGCCCGTAATAGTCGACTGTAGGAGAAGCCAAATCAAAATTCATAAAAAAAAATGCATCATAAATGCAAGTTCTCTCAAGAAAATAATAAAGGAAGATCGCTCTTATTACAAAGACCATCTACTACCATCAGGTACACAAATTCTTTGTATGGCTACTGTTATTTATGTAATAGGTTTTTCCATAAAGCAATTGATTGTAAATCCTATGCAAAGAAGAGTAAGACTACACTATATGTTGAGGGAAATTCATATGTAGATAACATTACAAGAAGACACAATTCGTTTCGTCCTTTTCTTGGTGGCATAGGATGCTATATGATGTTATATATGGGATAATCTTGGCCACATGGCTAAAGATTGGGATAATCTTGGCCACATGGCTAAAGATTGTAAAGATTGCAAGTGGACTGATTCTTTAAAGAAAAGCAGACAAATGGAGGAGAACATTCAAAATAGACCAAACAACAAGCCCAAAGGAAATGCACAAAAAAAAGGAAGTCCACTAAATTTTCTGAAAATAAGAAAGAGCATCATGTGACTTCCATGAAAAATCGAAGTCATCATGAGCTCACGCGGGAATTAAATGCATCCAGTCAGTGTTCATATTAGAGCAACAATCATGTAGAAGTGAAACTCTTAGTGGGGAGTAGTCTAAAGTCTTAGAGATAATGTTTTTAAAGTAAAACATACATAACATGAATTGATGGGGAGCATACCAAATGTTCCCAATAACTATGAGAACAATGGAGTGTATGGTAATGTCATTCATGAAATAGATAATGGAAAAATATATGATGCTTGGCAAGAAACAAACTCAAACTTTAATTCAGACATCTTTGGAGGTGTTCAAAGGCTTGCAGCTTGAAGGATTTCCTCTAGAATATGTACGAGTTCCCATCAATGATGAAAATGTCCCAAGAGTACTTATCTTGATGCTTTAGACATGAACAATTCCTCAACTTCGACGAACATTGCATTTGTCTTCAATTGTCATGGGACGTGGTAACCTTGATTGCATGCCATGTTAAGCTTCACATTGATTATGGGACGTGGTAACCTTGATTGCATGCCATGTTAAGCTCCACATTGATTATGAGAGACATTTTAGATTCCCTTCAACACATACAAGAACTTAAGAAATTCACAATGGTTTTAGTAATAAAGATATGAAAACTGACAAGGAACAATGGCATCAAAGGGCATCTCCAAGAACACAAAACAAAAGTAGTATAACTTTTATTTGGAAGGAGAGGGGAAGAGTAGGGAAATTTATATATGTGCAGTTGCAAACTTTTATTTGGAAGAAGAGGGGAAGAGTAGGGAAATTTATATATGTGCAGTTGCAATGCAAATTCAATCCTGAGATGAGTTTCTCCACCGTATGGTTGTAGGCCAACCACCCCACTCGCTATGCATATAACATAATAGAATAACTTCAGTCGAAGATTTGATCTTCCACCACAGAAGATAGACAACCGAGGGGTGCATGATGGTTTGGAGATTACCTATTTTGGCACCCTATACAAAGGACCACAAGAGAAAAAATAATGGAGCTATTCCTGGGGATATACCTATCCCATTGGATATCAAGCTAAGCACAAATATGCTAGACAAATATATGAAATGGAGATTCATGAAGGTGCCAAAGGGCCTCTGTTTGTGATTGTTTCTGACAAAGGGTTGTTGCGCCAGGGGGAAACTCCTACAATTGCCTGAAAAAGAAAATCTACATGAAAAATAACATGCGAGTTCAAAAGTTCCATAAAGACTAGTTGTAGATAATTGACTGTGATGAGATTTTTGGATTTCAAATCCAACGCTTATTCTATGAACTTGCCACAAATGAAAATAAAATCATATTAATAAGGATAAATTACAAAGACAACGAACTCATGAAGAGTGTTCAAATCTCGATGATGTCTTCAGGACTACAAATCTAGGATGGTTGGAAAGGAAAGAAGGGTTTCAGACCAATGTTACTGAGCTTAAGTGTACGAAGAGTGACTAAAAGTCACATACATACAGCAAACAAATATATAATACAAAGTGAACAACAACAATGTTACTGAGCTTAAGTGTACAAAGAGTGACTAAAAGTCACATACGTACAACAAACAAAGATATAATGCAAAGTGAACAACAACGACAATTGAAATGGTGCCTTCACAAGAAAGAGGAGTCACATGAGAGAACAACAATGAGAGATGCTTCCTCCAAGCGAAATGAGAAGGTGCAAATATGTATGAAGGAATAATGAGCAAAGAAAACGAGATGTTGTGGAAAAAAGTGACGTTTAAAGAGAGACTGAGCATATACATTTGAAAGACGAACCAGGTCATCTTAATGTTTGAAAGGCTTGATAGTAGGAACTGGAAGCATTATGCACATTATGACATAGTCAGAAGCGTTACAAAGAATTGACACATTGGTCATAAGAATGTTGTAAGGCGACACATAGGCAGACCTGAGGAGTTACAACAAAGGAATCTCGGACCTCTAGCATATGATGAAACGTAACTATGATCATGGGATCATTATAACAGAGCTAGCTTGTATAGCAGAAAAGTTACGATGAGTTACATAATTTGCCAAATCAACGAATCCAAGACGGTTACAAAAGTCAAGTTGTAGTATGCGTAACATAATTTGTGTACTGAGAATGGGGCAATTATAAGATAAACAAATTCAGAGTGTACCTACCTGAGCATATTGCCAGGGAATCCACAACACAAGTCAAAAGAGACCAGAGGTATGCATTACTGTTCAAATCAAACCTTCTTCCCAGAAAAATATGCATTAGGATCATGTGTCGGGATGCGGGTTAGGATGCCTCTGTGTATGCGGATGCCAGAGCAAAGAATTTGAGACAGATGAAGTGAATTCGATTATCCAGGGAAGAGAAATCACACTATGTCGAAGGATTACACACTTGGTCCCTGGATGATGCACGATTTATTCCATCAATTATTAGTGCAAACAATAGAAGAAATGTTGCAAGCTCTCTTGTTAAAAAGGTCAAGAGCGATGAATACTGAGATCTTAATGTGTTTCTCCAGAAGATGTTCTTTAAGTCAAGGTGCTCTTCAGCACGAGGGAAAACATTAATATTTTTGAATACTTGTTTTTAAACCCATGTTCAATCTACTATTGAGACCATAGTTGAACTGACAAAGTCTCTTCAAGCAATGTATGGACTGCATCTCTACGCCTTGTGCAAAAGAAAAGAGATCCCAAGATAAAATCGATGGAATCAGGATCAATGAATTTGGTTATAGGGAAGCATAATGGCGATTGCTCCCATTTGCCAGCAGATGAACAATAATTAATGAGAGCGGGTGGATTGATAAAAGTGAGGAAAAAGGTTAGTTTTACAGTATTTGAGAGAATACTTAGAGATTGAGAAATATCTGTGAAGACGCCGAAGCAGATCAATCATGAAACATGTGGGAGGCCATTTTTCCGACCGTGGCCATTTTGTGATAGCAAGAAACAATATAGTTAAAGTGTTGTAGAAGAAAGGCACAGTAGTGTTGCTTCACTGACATGACAAAACAAAGCTATGACTTCACAAAGTGAGAACTTATATTATTGTTACTTGACCCTCACAAACTAGATATTAATGATGAATTTAAGTGTGTGATTGGCTCCCTTCATGGCCATGATGATAAGATACAATAGTGCTCAATAGAGCATATAAAATTGATAAGTAATAGTCAATGAGAATACATGGGGGTATTGATGTGGTCGCTTGGAAAAGTTTTGAACACACATGAACCTATGCGGGTATATATTGGTTCATTCAATGATAAACCAATAAATGATGTAGCAATAGATCCCATTGGAAAAGATTTATTTGAGAAGGAACAAAAAGATCTGCTGTCTGATTTAAAATATATCCCTAGAAAGGCCAGTGACTGTCATATAAATGAACTTGTAAAGCGTGCCCGAACAACAAAGATTCATGCATACATCATCGGTCACATGAATAAATAGGATGCCAAAAAACCAATTTTGATTACATATCCGGGGGAGATGGATAATGACATTGCAAATGAATTTGTAATATGAATTATTCCAATAGTATTAGTTGGAGTATTTGGCTTCTCGAAATTTCCAGTAGGGAGGCATGGCACAACCTACACCTTATTACAATGCGAGTATGATAGAAGATAAGTTTATCAAGGATTATAGTGCGATCCTTAGAAATATAATTTATGGATCAAAAACTTTTATGGAAGCATTATAATTATTAGTTAAAGTTTGGGCTTCACGGAGAAATTCTATCAATGGATCTGATTTTTTAATGGATTCACTATACCTAGCAGAAGGAGGTGGAAAGGAGCATCACAGGCGAAATGACAAGGTTTTAAACCTTTCGTGTTGTCATATGATTCATTGAAATTTCAAGTATTTTAGAGAAGGGCATTTTCAGATAACCTTAGTCTATTGGCAACATGTCATTAGAGCTAAAGAGAAGGTTTCTACCATTCTTTTGACAATAATATATTGCGTTGTGGTGATCATGAAATTGGCGAGGCAAGTGTACATGAGATGGACCTGAAACAAGTGCCTATCTTTTAACATGGTGTACAAACACTGGAGTTTATGTTCTTCATCATCAGCAATGTCAAGAGGAACATCTATTTGTTAATATTCATTAGAAATCGAACGCTTTGTCATTGATGTCAAAGGGGGAGGTAAGGAGGAATGATTCTTAGGGAGGTAAGAAGAAATGATGGAGAAATGATTTTCAGAGCAAAAGAGGGAGGATCAAATCATTTTTTCTATCAATTACAAAGGGGGGTATTGTTGGAAAAATTGTCATTTATTACAAAGGGTGTTGAAGATTTATTGTGTTAACTGAGTTGCATGTGAGCAACCAATCTAAGCCATAGTTATTTTAAAGTTTAGGAGATGAAAAAGGCATTCAACATTGATGTTGCTAAGTATGTATTCAATATCAGAGGTATCTAATAAGTATGTATTGTTGATCAAGTAAATCTATGAGTGAGTATGTTGCTTGTTAGAGGTATGGTCTTGTAGATTTTGTGATGTAAATGTGTGTAGATATGATGTAAATGCTTAAAGATGTTGATTCATTTCTAGTATAAAAAATGGAAAGAGTAGCTTAATGTTCATAGGATATCTGTATACTGTTGTTGAGCATGAGCTGATGGTACTTCTATTATGAGTATGATGATGTTGATAGAGTGTATTGTTGAGTAATGAGGTATATACTTGTGTCACAAAGGTGATTAAAGATGCTTGATGAGACAAAAGAGTGGATGACGTGTGTGAGTGGAATAGTAAGAATAAATCACAACGAAACAAAATATACAAATATTCTTAATGAACATACTGGGTATACACATATATTATCTTTAAGAAAAATGTGTGTGCATCCTATAATGTGTAAAAATAAATCTACATTGAAGTTGACTTATGCAATCATTATTGTTGGCCTGTATTGCTCTAGTTTTTTGAATGTTACAAGGTCCATTTGTCTTGAATTGAACTTCAAAATTGGAAATGAAGAGATAGATCACAAAGAGCCCTAGAATACAAAGAGACAACCCTTCACTTCAGATTCCTTCTTTGGAATACAAGCAGTCAACAAGCAATGTATATACAAATATGTGTTTTTGGATGGGAAAAAAGTTTGTGAGTTGATTGACTTTATGAGAGACCTAGTTCATGAATTACCTAGGAAGGAGAGAAAGAGGAAGATGAGCATATGTGAAGCAAACTTGAGGGAGAAGAGAAAGAGATAAGCAATATAAAGAGAAGGACGTATTTATAATTAAATACCAAGTAAGACAACATATTAAAATTTTCTTGTACAAGGGGATTGGTGTCTCTTTTCAGATAATAACCTGAAAAAGAATAGGTTGGAGCCTGTAAGTGGAAGTAGGTGCTTCCAACAAATTGTAGCTTGTAGAAGAAAAGAGAGGTTGAAGTCCCCTGTGGGTAGGAGTCTGCAAAATGTGTTGTAAGTGGAAGTGGGTGCTTCCAATAAGTTGTAGCTTTCAAAATAGAAGAAAGGTTGAAGCCTCTTGTAGGTGGGTTCCTATGAAAGATGATGTAAAAAGGGAGTGGGTGTTTTCATTTACATCACAATGACAAAAGTTGTGGTTTTTCCTTTTATGGGTTTCCACTTATATCTGTTGTTTAAATGTGCCACTTTTACATGTTGATTCTTATGTTGTGATTTAATGTTGTTGATATGTTAAATATCCCATTCATATGATGTACTCCTACTCATCTAATAGTTTAGATAACTACTGATAATAAGAGTAAAAATTTGGGCTGACTTAATATTCTAGAGGAAGGAAACCTCCGGGAGCTCTGCGTGTTCGAGAGGAGTCACACAGCCACAGTGGGAGACTATGCACAACACCAACACCATGTCCCCAGAAGGGGTCTGCGAACTAGATCTGCCCCTTCCACCTAAGCTAGTTGCATTCGGGGATTTGGTAACGACATGCAATAAATGATCAACAACCGAAAACCAATAGAAGTTTGTCAAAAGAGTGGATTCCATCCCCACAGTTTCTCTACCAACTAAAGAACCCTACAAAGCGGCATTGAACCTTGTAGAAAGAGGGCTTATTGGATAGTTCACTAGGTTATGGCCCTCGCCTAAAGCTGTAGATGCCTGGGTGCAAAGGAACTAATGCTCTCTTGTCAAGGAAGGAATCAAAATTCACTTCGTCAGCAAAGGCTTCTTTGTATTCATATTTGAAGCAATGGAAGACAGGAAACTCATATTAATAAATGGCCTGTATTTCGTGGGACCTCACGGTTTGTATCTGAATCAATGGACTCCAGACTTCGATCTAACACAAGATGTGCCCTCGATTGTCCCTGTCTCAGTGCGCTTGCCCCATTTACCTCTACATTGCTCGAACCCCAAATCCTTAGAAACCATAGGCAATAAACTTGGCAAATACATCGATCAAGCAGAAAGGAGGGACCTGTACTCCTGTGTGAGAATTTGCATAGAATTAGACCTGGAGGAAGGCCTCCGTGAAGCTATAAAACTCACGGTGGCTGACTGGACTAACATTCAAGTGTTAGATTATGAGAAAATACCATTTAAATATCGACATTGGCATGGCTATGAGCACTTTTCGAGGCACTGTAAAAAGAAACCAGAGGAAGGGACCGAAATGCAAAAGGAGATCAATGGACTCAGGTCCAGAAACTAGGAACAACTAAGCAGAACAACAGAAACAAAGGGAAAGGAGTGCTCATGGGGAGTGGTGCTCCTCCCAAATTCCAAGTGGAGGGGAGCTTAGTCCCTCCAAGAGTAGAAATTCCCAAAAATACCTTTCAAATACTCAGCACACTAGAAAAACTCCCAGATCTAGCAGAAAAAGCCGCTGAATAACAGACCATTACGATAGAAGAAGACAAAAGGTAGGAGGAAACATGCCCTCTCCAAATAGGAACTCTAGAAGGTGTCTCTAGTTCCCCAACCTATGCAGATATGGCAAGGAAGAAGACTCCAGAGATTTTGGGATCCTTGAAAGATGAGACAACTGAGAGGCCCTAGAAAAGAGTGGCAAGGAAATCTCACAGAAAAGCCAGAGAAGAAGAGGTGGAAAGACAAAAAATGTAAGGCAGCTAGCCCACAATTGAGATGTCTATCGGCACAAATACTAGAATCAGGCCTCCGAAGGGAGGTATTGCCCCACTCTCTGCTAGTAAATAATGAGATTAGTCTGTTGGAATCATAAAGGACTCGGGAATCTCTCAAAAGCTGAAGTAGTCAAGAACCTATTGAAATCACATTTTTCTGATATCCTCATGCTGCAAGAGACTAAAATACAAGGGGAAGCCCTTCTAGAACTCAACAAAGTAAAATGGAAAACAAAAGCCAAAAAAGAAATAAGTGCAAGAGGTTCATGTGGTGGACTTGCCACTCTCTGGGAGGAAGAGAAGTTTCTACTTGAGAGCTCCTTTCAGACGCAACACTGGATTTACACCGAACTCTAGCACCTTCCTAGTAAGATTACCTTTGTTCTCTTTAATATTTACGTACTTGTCCTCTATGCAGAAAAGAAAGTTTGTCGGCAAACCCTGACCGATTTCTTTGAAGCTTACTCCCTCAAGAATATAATTCTAGTAGGAGACTTCAATCTAATCCTTGACCAAAATGAAAAAAGAGGAGGAGCGAGTAGCAG
The DNA here is from genome assembly GCA_000404065.3 of Pinus taeda. Lineage (NCBI taxonomy): Eukaryota > Viridiplantae > Streptophyta > Pinopsida > Pinales > Pinaceae > Pinus > Pinus taeda. Next base: position 211,984 of record APFE030229403.1, read on the forward strand.
GGATCACTTCCTTCCCTTCGTGGATGACCTCATTCAGCAATGGGATTTACTGGACTTTAAGCCTAAAACAGGGCTTTACACATGGACAAATAACAAAGTTGGGGTAGAGCACATTTCAGCCTGGTTCGATAGATTCCTACTTCAGAGCACCTTCCTCTCCGAAAATAAGATCATTTCCACAAAAAAATTGACAAAGTTGACTTCAGATCATAAACCCATTCTTCTTGTGTTGGAAGAAGAGGAAAATTTGGGGCCAATCCCCTTTTGGTTCAACCCTCTATGGGCAGACAGAGATGGGTTTATGGAGACAGTTAAGAAGGCCTGGTCCATTTATGTTCTTGCATTTCCCAGCAATGTTTGGGAGCAAAAGAGAAAGGCCACTAAATCAGCCTTGAAAGAGTGGATAAAAAGTCCCACAGTCTCCCCCACTAGCCATAGAAAATAGAATATCAAGTAGCCATTTGATTTGCAAAGGGGCCTGGAGTTACATGACATTACCTGCTCAGAAATTTAGATCGAGCAAGAACTCCAAATCAGCACTCTCTAATCATTCAGAGAGGAAGAAGAATCCTTGAGGCTTAATTCACACAATCTCTGGCTAGTGTCTGGAGACAAAAATTCAGCCTTCTACCACAAGCAAATTCAAACTCGACTTTCTAGAAACCACATCGTTGAAATCACCTCACTAGACGATGTTGTTCTCAAAGGCACAACTCTGATAAGAGAGGTTTCAACCTCTCATTTCTAGCAGATGTACAAAGAAGAAGGTGCGGATGATGATGAGGGAGCACAACATTTTCTCAAGCACATTCCAAGATTGATTAATGAGGAGGATAACTCAATGCTACTGAAGCCCTTCACTGAAGACGAAATCAGCAATGTCATATGGAAGATGGAACCAGACAAAGCTCTAGGACCCAATGGGTTCTCCATCCATTTTTCTAGAATCTTCTAAGACATCATCAAGGCTGATTTGTACCAAATGATCAAGGCTTCCTCTGAAAAGCCAAAGTTGGAGAAAGCACAAACTCCACTTTCCTAGCACTAATCCCAAAAGAAGCGAACCCAGTGGCATTCGACTGTTTTAGGCCAATTTCACTATGTAATGCATCCTACAAAATACTCACCAAGCTACTTACAAATAGAATAAAGCTGCTGCTAGAAAAACTCATCTCTCCCAACCAACGTGGGTTTGTCAAAGATAGGCATATCCTAGAAAAAGTGATACTAGTGTAGGAAATCATCCATTCCAGCCATCAACGCAAAGAGCAAGGTATGCTCATTAAGTTGGACATGGCGAATTCCTCTGACCGAGTAAGATACTCTTTCCTCCTCCAAGTTCTTTCTCCATTTGGTTTGAGTTCTAATTTTATAAAATTGATTAAAGCATGTATTGGAGAACCTTGGATAGCCCCTCTAGTAAATGGTATGCCGAAAAACTACTTCAAAGCTTCTAGGGGAATTAGGAAAGGCTGTCATTTGTCCCCCTTCCTATACATTATGATGGCATATTCCCTCAGCCGAAAGCTTACAAAAGAGAATATCAATGGGACACTTCCAGGCATCAAGGCGATAAATGGTACAACACAAATCAATCATGCCTTGTTCATTGATGACTCTATCCTTATGGGAGGAGCCTCCATTAAAATTACAAGGGCCTTCAATGGAGTAATCCAGAGCTTTTGCTAAGTCTCCAGAGCTATGGTCAACAAGAGGAAAAGTGCAGTGTATGGCTGGGTGGTAGACCAGCAAACTATTCTCAGGATTGCCCAAGCCCTGGGTTTCACTGGCTACGTCTCTTGGGACAAATTCAAGTACTTAGGCTTGCCTTTCACATTGGGAACCAACAAGGCCCCTCATTGGATGGAAACTATCAGCAAAATCAAGGCAAAAATGACTCCATGGGGCGGGCAGTGGCTCACCACAGCCGGGAAGCTCATTCTTGTTAAATCAGTTCTCTCCTCCCTTCCTATCTACTAGGCTTCGTTTCTTTTAGCTCCAAAAATGATCACTGAAAAAATATCTAAGTTGATTAAAAATTTCCTATTGCAAGGAGGAAAGGGGAACCAAAAAAAAAATTCACCTTGTAAGATGGGACATAGTGAAAAGGATAATATCTGAAGGAAAACTATAGGTAAGAGATCCTAGATTGGCCAACCTCGCTTTGGGAGGTAAGATTCTTTGGAAAATCTTCTCAAATCAAAGACATCTTGTAAGTCAAGTTCTAATTAAAAAGTACCTGCACAGACTCTCAATTAATAATATGGATGAAGGAGCTTCCTACAAAGGAACCATGCTATGGAAGCTTTGCAGCCAACGCTGGGAGTTCTTTAAAGACCATCTCTATAGAATCCCAGGAAATGGAAAAAGAATTTGGCTCTGGGAATACAAGATCATGGGCCTCCAACCCCTAAATCGTGCCCCTGAAATTGCAGATTTGAGGAACTGGCTCATTCAGAAAGGTATTCACAAGCTTGTTGATATATGCTCTTGGGAATCTGGAGGGAACTGGAGTAATTGGGCTCTCCATCACCCCCCTGACTCGATACTCCCTCAACTTCATCTCTTTCTAGCTAAGCTTTCTCATCTGGCTCCTATGCATCTCCACTCGAGGGACAAGTGGGGTTGGGGGAGATCAAAGCTTACTCATCATGGTAGGGCTTTACAGCTCTTCAAGAAAAACAACCCCATATCCACTCTACAAAGCTTTGGTAGCATGCTTGGGACCCCTTTGATCTCCAAATAATCAATTTCTTCTACTAGATTTTCATGCACAGAAGGGTCCTCATTGGAGATAATTTAATGAAATGTGGAATTATCAGTCCCCATAGACGCCCTCTCTATTGCATGGCTCAAGAAATGATTAAACATCTGTTCATTGACTGCCCCTTCACTCAAGAAGTCTGGTTGCAAGCAATGTTGGGGCTAAATTCCCAAATTCCAGCACAACTTTCAGTAGTTAGTCTCTTTGTCTCATGGAAAGAGCATTATCCTCACAATCTGAAGAGAAAATCAACATGGGAAAAAATCTGGAATGTAATTCCAAAATACGTTTGTTGAGGAATTTGGTTAGCGAGGAATGAAGCCATCTTCAAAAATATATTACAATCCACCAATGTAGTGACTGCTAAAACCAAAGCTTTGCTACTGGAAAGTTACGAAAATAGACCCCATAAGTTAGATAATACTCTCCTCCTAGAAGAGCTCAGCTGGCTAGGTGAGTCCCTGAGGCAGGCCAGTAATAAAAAGAACCCCACCTAGCCTTGCCTCAATCTAGAGTGGTGGCTTTAGATCTCTGAGTCAGACTTTCAAAAATGGTGAAAAAAACAGGGCAAAGTATCAATATTCTTCTACAGAGCCTCCAATGGAAACCCAAGGATATCATGGGTAGGAGGAGCAATCTACTCCCCAGACGGGCACAAAAAGGACACCTTTAGTTGGGGTCTAAGGTAGAGCACTAACAATTACGCTGAGATTCTAGGACTGCTCAAAGCATGTCATCATGCTCAGGGGAACACAGGGAAAACCTTCAAGTCTTTGGGATTCAGAAATCTTTATAAAAATCCTAAACATTGGTGATCATCTCAATAGCTCAACACTCAACAAGACTCTTGAAAGAATATGAAATTTGCTATAGAACATCACTACCTATTCATTCTTCCATATCCTCCGAACTCTGAATAAGGAATTTGACATAATGGAAAATAAGGGATGTCTATTAGCTCAAGGTTTTATATCAAAGAACGATGAAGCAACATAAAGGCATCTAATTCTTTCACAGAGAAGACCAGTAGAGAAAATTCAGGGTAATTACACTCTCCCTATGCAATGTCTCTACCATCATGAATGTCCAAAGCGTGGCGCAGGCAGCATACACCCAAACCTCATCCGAATGCTACAAACAAATATTGTTCACAACCTTGACACACACAAACAAACACTTTCTCATTCGAATGCTGTAGACAGATGTTGATCCTCGACCTTGACACATACAAACAAACGTTGTTTAAAAGAAGATGACTGCAGTTGATGCTAGATATTGATCCATCACTGCTCTAGGAGTATAATACGAATCTCTCAACAGGTTAGACAACTAATGCAACTTAAGCATTTGATTCTCAACAGTGAGGTAACAAAATGTACTAGCATTTTTTTCATAAATAGAGGCTATAGTTTGTCAATGATGTTGGAACCGATTTTGGGCAACGCCAAGATCACCCTACCCTAATAGAGAAAAGTGGAAATTATCCACAAATGTCTCCCTTGTTTTTAGATTCTGCGATAATCAAGGAACTATAAGTTATCACATAACAATCAAATGTACCTATGAAAGTCTAATGGATAAAGCGAGATTTCGAGGCTTCTAAATGACCAGAAATCACACATCTGAATGTAGTATGGGTTTTTTGGCCTAGGCCCAACCTTTCTTCTTAATAAAACTCATCCATTCTTGTTAAAAAAAAAAAGAGTAAAAATTTAAAATTGTTGGCCATGAATGCATTATACTCATTCACCCCCCTCTCACTATAGTCAAATTTTCAACATGTAATGCCTCATAATTAAATGACAAAGATTTTGCTAAAGAAACTTTTGATGCACTAGGAGGATTTGTTGATGCAAATAAATGGTCAATGGGAAAACTCAATGTTCAATTGAAGAGAGAAAAAGAACAAGTTTTGTTAAAAATTTAAGAGGTTATCTTATTTCATAAATATGTGCAAAAAATGTTTATGGTCACTGAAAAACATAATGCAAATATGATAGAAATAAAATATCTTCATAAAAAAGGGATGTATTACATTAAACAAGACCATTAAAAATAATTTCTTACTCTCTAGGAAAAACATAAGTCATTGTTTATTGAAATGATTACTAAATATTATAGTTGTATTAGTGTGATGGAATCATAGGTAAAGGAGCGAGGAGTAAAGAAAGGTAGTTTTCGATTCTTAAAAACTGAATTTGTAAAAGTCATTTCTAGAATTTTTATTCACCAGAGAAATTTTATGACAAGTTGAATGAACTAAAATAACTACCACAGAAGTTTCTTGGGTGTAAAAACACTCGTGAAAATTCCATATGATAAATGTTGAAAACAATAACCACGAATGACTTGGGCACTTATTCCAAGTTGAATGTCGGGCAAGACTTCCTAGGGGGTGTTCATTTGGTTGTTTATGGCTAAGGAAATTGGCAAAGGCATTTTGGCACATTTATTTATAAAAATAATGGAAATTAGGAAAAAAATGAGGTGAAAGGTCACAGGTTGCATGTGAGGAGGAAAACGAAGGAAAATAATGGAAAATGAAGAAATCAGAGGCCTCATTAATAAAAGGTATTCTAAGGATCAATTGGTAACATTTTTGTCAGTTTAGTGTTGGATCTCTCTCTCATTATTCTCTCTCTCTCTCATACTCTTGGAAACTTAGAGTTTTCTTGGAGCACTCTTGGAGGGTTTTGCATATTTGGATTCTTGGAGCAAGAAGGCAAAGGAAAGAGTAGGAAAGCACAAGAAGGCAGTGACATCAACAACTACATCAGATTTTATTGTAGGTACCCAGTTGCATGTATGGTTTCTTCACTAGTTTTGTCATTCATGGAATATGCATTTGGTTTGTTGGTTGTGATTTGTCATTGGCATGGAGGATGGTCGGGTTTGACAGTGGATTTCCTAGCCTTGTCATTTCCTAGATAGACACAATGATTATGGGTTTATTTCCTTGTTGTGTTTTTTATTGGTTCTCATGATTCCTTAGCTTGGGTTGAGTTACTAGTCTCGTAGCCTTGGTTGGATAAATGCTCTGGAGCCCTAGAACAGCTTGGGTTGAGTTACTAGTTCCGTTGCCTAGGTTGGACAAATGCTTTGGAGCCCTTGGTGGGTTGAGTTACTAGTCTCGTAGCCTTGGTTGGATAAATTCTCTGGAGCCCGGTAAAAGTTGTGGGTTGAGTTACTAGTCTCGTAGTCGGGTTGGACAAACGCTCTGTAGCCTAGATGGCTAGGGTAGAGACCTATCTGATGATGGTTTTGGTGATGTTCAATTGTGAGGTGGAATCATTGTTTGATGGGTTGAGGTGGATGGCCTCTAGAAGCCTTGGATGAGTTTTGATTGATGTGTTCAATGAGATCCCACATTCATGCTTGGAATATGGCATGAGGATGAACGACTCAAGAGAGATTTGGCTCAACCATTCTATGGTCGGGTGGAATGTGGTAGTCCCATCTCTAGTTGGTTCATTGCATTCATTAATGAGAAATCCATTCCCTTTATTTTCATGCTTAAAGGTACTGATGTATTTATGGAGATGATGATTGATATGTTTATTGTATTTATGTTCCTATTATGTTGGTTATATGCACACTTTATGACAACAGTTATGTATGTCTTTCAACATGCTTTTACTTGTATGTGAATGGATAATGTGTCTATGACCTAATAGATGATAATGCAACAAATGGCATAAGGGAACAATGGTTCATAGTGTTTTCAGATAAGTATGAGATCCCTACACTTAAATATGTTATTTACACCTGTAGATTACATGTCGATGATATGTTTGACGAAATGTCTATCATGACTAGTAGGGATCTAGTCAAAGTCTTGAACAAGTATTTTCTTTAGTAGTTTCATTTCCATGTTACTTTATTGATGTGAAGAGATGGATCAGTTTTGGTTAGTGTCATGGGCTCAGAGCCTGAAAAAGTGGCTTAAATCCTAGGATCGTTGGCACAACACTGATAATTTTGGTCCATAGTCGTTGGCAGGCAATCCTGTGAGAGTGACTTTAGGTTGTTGGTGGCTCCCTTACCCATAGCACGAGAGATACTATGGCCCAAGAGACCCAAAAAAACAATGGAACCCAGGGATAGGCTGTCTAAGTGGCTAACTTGTCTTCTAAGGGTTCTATAGATGATGTTGGATGTCTATCTAGTGTGTTTGGGTTAGTTCTACTTCCTTAATGTTACTTAGGAGGTCGAATCATATCATAATGGCCTCTCATGACATGTTTACCCCAACTCGTCGGTTTCTTAGGTAGATGTGTGAGGAGGGTGTTACATAGTGGTCTCAGAGCATGGTTCACCCCTCGCACTGGATGGGCTATGTGTTGGTCATGCATGCATGTTAGGTGCATGTGTGTCTCATACACTTATATACTTCTTACATTTTCTTAATGATTTATTAGGGTTGTAGTATGGTTATCATGGAGAACTTGTTATTGATTTCATGAAATGTATTTTAAATGAGTATGTGACTGACTGTGTATGAATTATATGTTGCTTAAATGTTGATTTTATGTACCTACTTACATCCTTGTATGTTAGGTTACATTTTTCAATATTTTGACTACATGCATAAGTCTTGTAGGTTGATTACAAGAACTGATCGAGTATGTTAGACTACATGCGGTTATATGTATTTTTATTTGGTTTTTCATTGCTTATGCATACTTCTGGTTGCATGTGGCAATGTGTACAATGGAATAATGGTTGTTGTCATGCATGAGGTCATAACATGCCTTGTTGATATGGCCATGCATTGATGATGGGATCCTAGTTAGAGTGATGTTTTTATCAATGTATGTCTATATGATGTTATGATTATGCTATAAAAGTATCATGCTAATTTGGTAATTTTGCAGACAATGCATCCTCCCCAAGTTATGTTGAGGTACGCGATTTATTGTGATTGGTTTCTCTGACATATTATGCCTTGCAGGAAGAAATATCAAATGGCTAGCAACATGGTTGACTATAGAGACTCTCCCTACGACTCCAAAGAGCACTATGGTGTTGGGAACCCCTCTGACTTGGAAATTACATTGAGAAGTTTAAAGGAGGAGATAAGGAGTTGTAAGATAGATAATGACACAATTATAGTCACGGGAAAAGTTAGCAGAGGCGAATGTAGTAATACTTTAGAGCTTGTCAGATTTGTTGTGACAAGGACCAGTATGGATCAGCCATGAATATGAAGATAAAACTAATGGGCATATGGTAGTAGATCACATGGAGGTCACCAATCATATATAGAGGACACAATCTGAGATGGTAGATCGTTGGAAACTCTAGAGAGGAGAAGGGATAAACAAAGGTATGATTCCAGTTATAATTCACATAGGCACTATGATCGTCATCGGTATCATCCTTACAGGAGGAATGATAGCAGATATTTTCCGGATGAATTTGAGAAAGAAAAACCACATACTTGTGATGGATAGATAAAGAGATCATAGGATGCAGAGGCATGGCTACTTGATATGAAGAAATTATTTAGGTTGCATGACTACTCAGAGAACATGAAAGCTAGAGTGGCTACTTTTAGTTTTAAAGGTAACACAAAAATTTGGTGGGAAGTTGTGAAGAATGTCTGTGACATAAATGAGGAAGATCTGACTTGGAGTGAATTTTAGCATCTATTCAGGAAGAAATGTTTGTCATAGAGATACTTCGATGACAGGGCAAAAGAGGTCTATGAACTAAAGATGGGATCCATGATAGATGATGAGTACACCAATAAGTTCTTGGAAATGTTGAGGTATGTGCCTTACTTGAAGGAGGACAAGGCTAAGATTCAGAGATTCATTAGTGGACTACCAGTTTCATTCAAAGACATGATCAAATTTGATGAGCCTAGATCATTGGAGGAGGCTATCTAAAAATTGAAGCATTGTTATGAAGAACGGAAGCATCGAACTAAGACAAAGCAAGATTGGAGAGGTAAAACAAAGAACAAAGGAAAATGGGACAAGAAGCGAGTAAGACCATAGGTTTTGGGTAACAAAAAGAATATTGCACCACTTAAGAGGTTTAGTGCATTAGATAGAGGACAAGGACACAGATCTAAGGAGTAGAATAAGGAGCCCATGCAATGTTGGACTTATGGAGGAGATCATCGCAGGAGGGATTGTCCACAATACAAGAGTGGTAGGGCTAAGATATACAATGTGCAGGAGGCACAGACTGTTGGAGACATTGGTCAGAGTATTCCACATATCTATGTAGCTATGGGTAACAAACAAGCAGAGCATGAGGCATCTATATTTGAGATGGACGATAAGGTTTGTGATCAAGTTATTTCTATTTTGATTGACCCTCGATCTAATTATATCTATACTAGTTCTGACTTGGTGGATAAGTGTGGTTTAAATAAGGAGTTACATGCAAAGTCTTGGTTAGTGCAGATGGATACAAGTACGAAGAAGCAAGTTCATCATTGGGTAACAGCTTGTGCATTTGATTTGAATGGTATGCCTACTACAACACATTGAATATATTACTATTGGGTTCATAAAATATATTATTGGGCATGGATTGGTTGTATCTACATACAACCAACGCTAACTGTTATGACAAGGCCATTGAATGTGTTGAGGACAATAGATAACCAAGAGACTTGCAAGGTAATAATAAAGCCACATCAGTTAGGATGGTCACAACTATGCAAGCAAAGCATAGCCGTAGGAAATGATGCAAGCTATTTGTAGTACACATTTCTAGTGATATGGCTAAGGAGTTTGAGGATGTAGATGTGTTGAATAAGTACCCATTTTTATAAATTTTCAAGGATGTATTTCCTGAGGAAATTACAAAGTTTCCACCTCATAAGGAGGTAGAATTTTATATTGATTTAATGAAAGGGGCAACTCCAGCATCGAAAACACCTTACAAGATGAGCACATCTGAGTTGGTTGAGTTAAAGTTTTACCTGAAGGAAATGTTGGACAAGGGGTACATTAGGCCAAGTGTATCACGTTGGGGCATACCAGTCTTGTTTGTGAGGAAGAAAGGTGATACTCTCAGATTATGCATTGATTACAGACAGTTGAAAAAAGTAACTATCAAGAACATGTACCCTTCGCTGAGGATTAATGACTTGTTCAATTAGCTGAAGGGAGCAATAGTGTTCTCGAAGATTGACTTGAAATCCCGATACCATTAGGTACGCATCAAAGAGGAGGATATTTACAAGATTGCGTTCAGGACCAGGTATGGGCATTATGAGTTTTTTGTTGTTCCATTTGGCTTAACGAATGCTCTAGCTACATTCATGTGCTTGATGAATAGTGTGTTGTGTCCATATTTGGATAAGTTTGTTATTGTGTTCATTGATGATATACTGGTATATCAAAAATGAGGAATATCATGTCTAGTAATTAGCAGTAGTATTGAGGATGTTGAGAGATAATTAATTGTATGCTAAGCTCAACAAATGTAGCTTCTTTCATATTGAGGTACACTACATGGGACATGTTGTCTCCAAGGAAGGTATTGTTATAGATCCAAAGAAGATAAGGGCCATGATGGAGTGGGTAGCTAATAAGAGTGAGGATGAGGTGAGATCTTTCATGGGTCTGGCACACTATTATAAGAGGTTCATCAGGAACTCCTCAAAGATTGCTTATCCCATTACATAATTGCAAAGAAAATGTAAGAAGTTTGAATGGACTGAAGAGTGTGACACTAGCTTTGAGTAGCTTAAGTGCTTGTTGACACATGCACCAGTGCTACATATTGCAGATCTGGACAAAGAGTTTGTAGTATCCACATATGCTTGCAAGAGAGGGCTTGGTGGAGTCCTTATGTAGGATGGACAAGTTGTATGTTACGATTCCCGAAAACTAAACGAGCAAGAGCAAAACTATCCCACACATGATCTCACGTTGGCAATGATTATACATTCATTGAAGATGTGGAGGCACTATCTTCTTGGTAGGTGGTTTGTGCTTATGGGTGATCACATTGGGTTAAGTTATTTGTTTGACTAGTCGAATCTGAATGTGAGGCAGGCTAGATGGTTGGCCATGATCAACAAGTTTGATTTTGAGATTAGGTACATCAAAGGCAATGAGAACAAAGTGGAAAATGATCTTAGTAGATGGATACAGGTACATCACTTGGAAACTATGAGCTCCTATGGGACAAATTTATAGGATGGGATCTTGCGGGTAGGACATTAGGATGTCAGATATATGGGTATTGTGCATAGGTTGCAACAGGGTGATACTACAGGTACAGGTATAGGTGATGGCACAGGTATAGGTACAGGTAGTAGTACAGGTACAAGTGATGGCACAGGTACAAGTACATGTAGTGGTACAGGTACAAGTGCGTGCACATAAGACTTGGGCTATTGCCTTACAACAGATGGATTGGTCAAGTTTTGAGACAAGATATATGTACTGGATAGAAGTGAGCTCAAGAAGGTGATCTTGAGAGAGTTTCATGCAAAACCATATTCAAGTCACCTAGATTATCAAAAGATACTCATAAAAGTGAAGATATATTACTATTGGCTAAATGTGAAGAAGGATGTAGGAGAGTTTGTGACTAGATGTTTTGATTGTCAACGAGTGAAGGTGTAATGTAAACATCTAGGTGGACTGCTACAACCAATCGTGATTCTTGACTGGAAATTGGAGGTAATTTCCATGGACTTCATCCTAGGGTTGCCGAAGACAATGAAGCAGACTGATTCCATCATGGTCATTGTGGACAGGTTAACAGACGTTCCACACTTTGTCCCGGTGAAGTTTACATTCTCAGCTAGTGATGTGGCATAGGTATTCATCATAGATGTCGTTAGACTACATGCTGTCTCAAAGAATATTATGCCAGATAGGGATGCAAAGTTCACTTCCAAGTTTTGGAAGGAGTTATTTGCAAGTTTGTACACTGAGTTGGCCTTCAACATAGCTTATCATCCATAGACGAATGGACAAATAGAGAGGGTCAACAAGATATCAGAGGACATGTTGAGGATGTATGTAATGCATCAATAGAAGAAGTGGGAAAAGTGTCCCCCTTTGGTCAAGTTTGAATACAACAACAATTATTGGGAGTCACTGAGGATGAGTCCTTTTGAGGCATTATATGGGTGGAGTTGTAACACTCCCATTAGTTGGAGTGATCCAGTTACCAGAGTATTGATTGGACCAGATATTTTAGCAAACATGGAACATGAGATGCAGGTGATCAAGAAGAATCTCAAGTCAACACAGGATAGGCATAAGAGCTATGTTGATAGGAACAGATTGTCGAAGGAGCTCTTGGTTAGGGAACAATTGTACTTTTGCATCAAACCGAGGAAGATCTCCTTGCGGATTGGTTCATGTACCAAGATGGCACCACGAATTTGTGGACCCTTCAGTATCACTGAGAGGATTGGGCTAGTAGACTATCGACTTGCACTACCTCTAACAGTGAAAGTCCATGATGTTTTCCATGTATCTTTGCTTAAGAAGTGTGTTAAGGATGTTGATTATTTTATTGACTAGTCTATATTTCAGGCGGAACCAGATGGAGAATTCCATCTAGAGCCTTAGTGTATATTGCAGAAAAAGGTGCTCGTTCTCTAGAACCAAGAAATTGAGCAAGTTAAAGTGTAAAGGAAGCACTTTGGGCCCAATGAAGATACATGGGAGATGGCAGATTAGATGCGAGCTATGTATCCCTCCTTATTTTCTGGTTGAGGCAAAACAACCTTGATATGGTGGTTTGGTGATTGATTATGGTGGTTGGTGATTGCTTATGGTGGTTTGATGATTTCTTATGGTGGGTTGGTAGTTGCTTATGGTGGTTTGGTAGTTTCTTTATGGTGGTTTAATATTTTCATATGATGGCTTGGTATATGCTTTATGGTGGTTTAGTATTTGCTTTATGTTGGTTTAGTATATGCTTTATGGTGATCAATATATGCTTTATGATGGTTGATATATGCGATATGATGTTTTGATATATGCCTAGATATGATGTTAGTATATGTTTGATATATGTTTTGTATATGATTTGTCATATGTTTGGTATGTATAGTTTTGATGATGTTGTTATATGTACACCCATGTATTGATGTACGAGCTATGTTATAAAGTTGTACTATCTGGTATGGGTGTCATGTTATGATAGTTATGTTATTATGTTATCATGTGGTTATGTTATCATGATGTTATTATATCATGTCGATTGGAACTCAAGAAGATAATCATTGTAAATATGGTAATGAGTTGTGATATAAAGCTCCACCATGCATTAGGTTTTCATATTGTCATGATGTTCTTCTCTTGAGTAGATCTTTAATTGTAAATACTACATCAAGTTGTGTTATAAAGCTCCATAAGTAGTATGTCTTCTTTCAGCAGGTTGTTGAGGTATATGTGTGATTGAACACTGAGGATGGTGTCCCCGAAGGGGGAGGGTTCTGTAACAACCCTGGTGAAAATTCCATGTAATAAATGTTAAAAACAATAACCATGGATGATTGGGACACTTATTCCAAGCTAAATGTTGGGCAAGGCATCCTAGGTATGTTCATTTGGGTTTTTATGGCTAAGGAAATTGGAAAAGGAAATGGCTAAGGCATTAAAAGGAATTTTGGCACATTTATATATGAAAATAATGGGAATTAGGAGAAAAGGAGTTGAAAGGTCACAGGTTGCATGTGAGGAGGAAAATGAAATAAAATAATGGAAAATGAAGAAAATAGAGGCCTCATTCATAAAAAGGCTTTTGAGGATCAGTTGGTAACCTTTTGTTAGTTCAGTGTTGGATCTCTCTCTCAGTATTCTCTCTTTCATACTCTTAGACACTTAGATTTTTCTTCGAGAACACTTGGAGGGTTTGGCATACTTGGATTCTTGGAGCAAGAAGGTAAAGGAAAGAGTAGAAAAGCACAAGAAGGCATCGACATCAACAACTACATCAGATTTTATTGTAGGTACCCAGTTGCATGTAGGGTTTCTTCACTAGTTTTGGAATGCATAGCATATGCATGTGGTTTGTTGGTTTTGATCCATCATTGGCATGGAGGATGGACGGGATTAACAGTGAACTACCTAGCCTTGCCATTTCCTAAATAGCCATCTTGATTGTGGGTTTATTTACTTGTTTTTTTTTATTGGTTCTCATGATTCCTTAGCTTGAATTGAGTTACTAGTCGCATAGCCTTGGTTGGACAAATGATTTCAAACCCCGGAATAGCTTGAGTTAAGTTATTAGTCTTGTAGTCTGGGTTGGAAAAACACTCTAGAGCCCTTGGTGGGTTGAGTTACTAATCCTGTAGCCTTGGTTGGATAAGCACTCTAGAGACTAGTAAAAGTTGTGGGTTGAGTTACCAGTCTCGTAGCCTTGGTTGGATAAATGCTCTGGAGACTAGTAAAAGTTGTGGGTTGAGTTACTAGTCCCTAGCCACGTTGGAAGAACGCTCTGGAGCCCTGAATCACTAGGATAGAGACTGATTTGATGATGGTTTTGGTGATGTTCGACCATGAAGTGGAATGACTATTTGATGGGTTGAGGTGGATGGCCTCTAGAAGCCCTAGATGATTTTTGATTGATGTGTTCTATGAGATCCCACATTCATGCTTGGAATATGGCATGGAGGTGAATGGATGGAGAGATTTGGCTCAGTCATTCTACAGTCAGGTAGAACATGGTAGTCCCATCTCTAGTTGGTTTATTACATTCATTAATGAGAAATCCATTCCCTCAATTTTCATGTGTAAGGTATTGATGTGTTTATGGATTTATTGCATTTGATGGATAATATGTTTATTGTATTTTTGTTCCTATTATGTTGGTTATATGCACAATTTATGACAATAGTTATGTATGGTTTCAACATGTTTTTACTTGTATGTGAATGGATAATATGTCTATGACCTAGTATATGATAATTCAGAAAATGGCATAAGGGAATAATGTTTGATAGTGATTCTCAGATAAGTATGATATCACTACACTTAACTCTATTATTTACACCTGTAGATTACATGTTGATGACATGTTTGACGAAATGCATGTCATCGCTAGTAGGAATCAAGTCAAGGTCTTGAACAAGTATCTGATATAGTACTTTCATTTCCATGTTACTTCACTAATTTGAAGGGATGGATCAGTTCTAGGTAGTGTCATGGGCTGAGAGCCTAAAAATTTGTCTTAAATATCGGTGTCACTAACACAACAATGACAATTTTGGTCCACAGTCACTGGAAGGCAAGCCTATGAGAGCGAATTTAGGTTGTTGGTTGCACCCTTGCCCATAGCATGAGAGCAACTATGACCCAAGAGACCTAAATAATAGTGGAACCTAGGGACATGCTATCTGTGTGGATGACTTGTCTTTTGAGGGTTCTGTTGATGATGTTGGAAGTTTGTATTGTGTGTTTCCATCGGTTCCACTTCCTTAATGTGACTTAGGAGGTCAAATCATATCATTATGGCCTCTTGTCACATGTTTACCCCAGCTGACTCGTTACTTGGGTGGATGGAGGAGGAGGTTGTTATATTGATTTTTCTAACAATATTGAATCCCATTTGAAAAATCAAATGGAAGTTCAATTTATTTTAACAAATTGAAGCATTGGGAAGCCAAGACTAACAATGTACCATAGAATATTCCAAAAACAATGGATGGAGATCAATTTCATTTGAGTGTATTATGAAGATTAATTTCATTTGAGATTATTCTTAGAAATATGGTTTGAAAATTGTAACTATGCATAGGAAATAGTTAAAGAAACAATGAGGAAAATAAAGTTATGGGATACAACTTCAAATATCAAGGAATTGTATAGAGTTATGGGATACAACATCATATATCATTCAGGAATATGACATGTCAAGCATTCAAAAGTACCATTACCAACATATTTATTAAGGAAACAAAACAATAGTAAAATGGAGAAGGTCTCTAAGATTGATATATAAACTTATTGCAAACAGAAGGGCTAAGAGGGGAGGGGAGGTGAGAGGGGAGAGAGGAGGGCCGAGGGAGATGGGAGAAGGTGGGGATGGGAGGAGG
>APFE030229403.1:228696-253364 GCA_000404065.3 Pinus taeda
AGTTGATTTTAAAGTTTTTGTTATAATGAATCGAATCTGCCCCACAATGTGTTAATTTCATGTTTGGTCTTTAAGTTTTCATTACAATGGGTTGAGCTTACCTACATTGCAGGTCAATTTGATAGTTGATTTAAAAAAAAAAAAAATTGCAATGTATCAAATTGTCTTAGGCTAAGATTTTAAAATTGTTATACATTTAGCATTTAAAAAAAAAAAAATTACTCTTGGTATAATAACTCTTTCATTCAGGTCTTTATTTTTTATTTTTTTTAGTTTTCCATAATGTCATGCTTGAAATATTTTGAAAACTTAAGATTGCTTTCTAGTGATAATCTTTGGTTTTAATTCCATGGTTGAAAAATTATTAAAGTTTTAATGTTTTTCTAAGTCATGTTATTTTATCTTTAATGTTGTGGTTGAAAAAAGTTAAAAATATTTTTTCTTAGCACCATGCGTGAAAATTTTTGGAATTTTAAGGTTTTTAAAGAAGTGATATTTTAAGTTTATTGTCATGTTTAAAATCGTTGGAATTTTAAGTCTTTTCAAAGATGTGATATTTTACCGTTAATGTCATGCTTGAAAATCGTTGAAAATTTAAAGTTTTTCAGAGTCATGATATTTTAATTTTAATGTCGTTATTAAAAATTCATGAAAATGTACCTTGAAAAAAAAGACGTTATTCTAACATCAATACTTTTCGATTTCAAGGTGCTTTTTGTACCAAACAAAATGGCTTTTATTGTTTTTTACTTTTATTTTTAAAAAATATTGAAAATTTACTCTGAAAAGAAATGGTGATGTAGAATCAACACTTTTATTCTTGGGTTGTTTTTTCATGTTTTTTTTGGATTTTTCAGCTCAAATACCCGTTATGAGGTAATAGTTCCCATTTGATTAGTAACTATGTTATTGCTAAACTCATACGTTATTGCAGATATTTCCCATGGTTTCAATATCCAAAACATTGACTATGATAGTGACCCTTATACTTATCAAGCTCTTAGTAACGTTGGTGCAGAATTTGTAGAAGTCACATCATCACCATTATGGAAATTTGTGACATTTCATTCAAACACACAATTGGCAATGTTATTGACAAGCATCAAAGGGAAAACAAACTCAGGATGCAACTTACATTGTAAAACGTTGAAATTGTATGTTTGATTAATGTTAAAAAATTCATTTATGTACAAGTTAATTGTGCTTTATTATTTCATGTTACAAACAAAAGTTAATCTTCTTAACCATGAAGTTAAACTAATTATAAATCATTGTGAACTCATCCATATTAATAGTTGGAAAAAAGATGACAACTATAAGTCTATGCTTCTTAATCAGTTAGATGGAAAGTGTTATAGCCAAGTACCAGTTTATGATGTTGTCGTGAAAAAGCTAACATATGAAGAAAAAGAAGAAAAAGGAGAGATAGTTAACATTTATAAAAAACCACAGTCATTGATTAACTATCTTATAGACTTATGTTCAAATGAAGGATATAGGTTTTGGATTTATTTCATGTTCACGTAAGCATTATTATATAGAATTGAATTTCAATATTTTCTTTCTTAATTTATATATCATTATACTAATTTACTTCATTATTTATTTTGTGCTAGATAATTAGGTACAACACTAGCATGTTGCCTACAAAAAGGAAGAAATTGCATTTCCATTGAAAAAGACCCAGTACAATGCAAATATATTGAACAAATAATTAATGCTCGTCAATTTATTCCAGATGCAATGCAAGAAATTGGGTTGAGGAAAGGGGATTTTAATGAATCACATGTGGAGAAAAAGGCAAAGGAACCTCAACCACCATCAGATGGAAATATTGGAAACGCATACATTGGGAGATTCATAGACATCAAAAATCCATGAGAAGACGAAAAAGGGGCAAAATGAAGAAGAAAAAATGATGAAACTCTAGAGGATGAAGAGTTTAGATTACATCATATTATTGATTAAATTTAAGTTATACTTGGAAATCAAGCTCATTTTTTATAACTACTAATTAGTTATACTTGTAATGTTTTGACATTGACATTTTATCAGAAGAATAAGTATTCATTTAATATTGTTATATGTTCAATATTTGCATTATTTCATTTTATCTTTAATTTTTATGTGAATCATTATTTTTTGAAAAAAAATGTGATTATTATTAATTTTTGACATGAAATTCATAAAAAAACTATTATTTAACCATTTATTTGTTAATTTTTTCCTATAAAAATTGTGATTTTGACATGTCATTTCTAGCAAAAAATGATCAACATGTGTAATTTTTAGTTATATTATGTTCAAAATGTTTATTTTTGTGTCAATTTTTAAAAATTATTTTTCTTTTAGAGATAATTATTTGATGTGCATTGAAAAAATAATTAACGATATAAAATATGTAGAATGTCGAAACTTTAAAATATCGACCTTATTCTTTAACTATGCAAAAAAATAAAGACCTTACTACCAAAAAAAAATTAAAAGAAAAACAAGAAAATATGAAGAAGAAGACTACTTCAAAAATTGTTTAAATTTGAAAATAATTATTCACATTTAATACATTAGAAAAATTAAATTCAAAAAATAAGCCTTCTAAAAAAAGTGCCTGATGCAGAATCAACACTTTTTAAAATTTGCATGCAAATCACTAACATTCTAAAAACTAATGTACATAAAAAAAATTAAAGTGTCAAAAAATATGCTAAAAAAAATATGAATTCTCCATCACCACTTTTCAAAATCGATTGATTTTTTTGCTACCTCAACAAAACGGGTAATTGTATCAGTTCCCATTTCAAAGTTTATGTTGTTGCATGCATGTTATGATGAAATTATTAATATAAATGCAATTTGATGATGGTATGCCTACTCTCAGTGCCAAGATTTGACAACTTCTCTAGCTCTGCCAGAAATACCATGTTTTGATATGGTCATGGAAATAATCTCGAAGGTGGTGATACATCTGCAAGGTCCCTACGAGCCCCGACACATTCATAACTATGTCCCAAACTAGGTTCATAAAACTTAGATCTGGTGCGGGTGTAATCCAACCTCATATGTAGCACAAAATGTGCATATATATTCTTTAAAAAGTAAATGGGGACCTGGTCATGGTGGGGGAATTAGCCCCAAGCTCCAATGAATCAATCATAAATAAAGGGATTGCATCAATTATTCTTAAAATGTTTTAGCAGAATCAAACCAACATGTCTAGCATGATATTTCAGAGGGATGTCAAACAACTCCACACAAATATCAATGTTCTTAGTGGCATGTTTCACCACCTTCCAAGTATGTGGGCCTCTAACGTCTAGCCTCCTAATCCTACGCATGGAATATAGGAGGCCCTTTGTGGGCCTGCCCTTTAGTATGTCTGGATCAACCTGTTGATGTTATCCAACATCAAATACAAACCATGCCTAGTTGGTGAACTAGCAGATATTTTATCCATGTCTCGTGTAATCCATGTTTGTTGGGCCCTAACATCCTCAATTGTGATACTGGCTATAACAACATTCCATGGAGGGATCGATATTGCACTTTTGGTCCTCGCCTTCACCCTCTTGAGAGTCTGTATAGATCGTAAAACATATATATATATATATATATATATATATATATATATATATATATATATATATATATATATATATAAAGTAGAAGCATAATAACATAATACATTAAATTCAAATACATCTATTGAATACGATTTAAAAATTAAAGACAATTTCAAGACATAAATACATAAATTTTAAAGAGGATTTAAATGTAAGATGTACATCTACAGGTGAAGAAGGTCCACTATCCGTAGCAAGATTATCAATAGAGACAAAAACACTCCCTCTGATACTCTAACTTGTGTCAAAGGGAGTATCTATGAGTGGAATAAAGACTCTTGTATGGCTATGTGATCTAACATGACCATGTATAACTGATCACCCAACACTCCATCAAACTGCAGTTGGGGGCTATATGGGAGATGGCTATGCAATTACATATAATGCATATAAACTTATCCAAGGAAAAAATGTTGACATAGACAAAATGTTGACAAGAAAATCATTTATAAACTCAAGCAGAATAATCTAGGCTAAAGTCCTAAACTAAATAGAGTGTCTATTTTGATAAATTATTAACCAAAGTACTAAGTTCCATGTAAACACAATCGAAAATTGTGATTGAAAATATAACTTAAACACTTTTTCCCATTTATAAATAATGCATTTTATTCATAGAGCATAAATATGTAAATATAAGAAAAAAATTGAACTAAACCTATTTCCAAAACTAATTAAACTTCATGCCCACCAAATACTCCATAAGAAAAGGTCTTATAATATTTGGTTTTGACACATGACATGTACTAAGTGCAATCACATGAAGACAATTTTTTTGTTATGACACACTACATGATGAAACAATATGGTATAAATTAGAAAAGAGTAAAAATACTTATATATTCACTTTAAATCCACTTTTCATCATGGAATTACTGTATGTATCAATGATGCATTGTTGAAACACACGCACATACACACACATATATACATATTTATTCTATGTTGCATATATAGTTAAATAAAATATAGGAAGTGTAAATTACAAAATCATTACTCAACTAATAAATTTAATAAAGGTGGGAATTAAGAAATATATAGTTGTCATGCATCATTATATTCAATAATTCTACAAATATGAGTAATGGAAATTTTAAGGAAGATTACAATTTATAGATCAATTTGAGTCTTAAAAAAGTTGTTGAACATCACACACCTTATGTTATTATCAAGAGCACATTATGTTATATATAACTTTATGTTTTGTTTTATATATATGTATGGTTAATAAAATTTAATTAAATAAAAACATAATTGTTTTTGGATTTTTTATTTAGTTAAAATATTTTTTTAATTACAATTAATTTTTATAAAAAAATACTATATTTTATTATTAAAAATATTTAAAATATGAATTTATTTAAATATAATAATAAAAAATGAAATTGTTATTTTTATTTGATTTAATAAAGGCTCACCATGAGTAATCATATTCATTATGTCAATTTAAACTTCTTAATTTATTTACATTGAAATTAATGGAGAATATTTTATTATTAGAGAGAGTTTGTTTATTTATTGTACGAGTGTCTCTAGATTAGGATTAGTTACTAGTTTCTAGGAGTGAGTGCTAATCTCCCTAAATTGATGTAACTTATATATTTATGATTTTATAATTAATTGAATAGAGCATTCTCTGCTTGGGCAGTCTCCAGGTGCAGCTTGCTCACGTGTGAGATGCTAGTTTCAGATTATAAGTTTAAGCTCCCATATTTTAACATGGTATTATAGCTGGTGAGCCTTAGTGGCTCGAGTGCCTTAGTAGCTGGTGAGCCTTAGTGGTAGAATCGAGTGTCGTAGTGGTTGGTGAGCCTTAGTGGTTACAGTGCCTTAGTGGCTGGTGAGCCTTCGTGGTTGGAGTGCCTTAGTGGCAGATTTGAGAGCCTTACTGGCAGCAGTGGAGCCTTGGTGGTTGGTTCAATTGTTTGTGTGACAGAGCATTGAAATTATGAGGAGCCCTCATCAATGCAGGTTTTGGGGGTCAAACCCATGCTAATCATCGCTAGCTTTGTACTGTGAAAGGGTGCTTATGACCATTGGTTTTAGGGGCCAAACCCGCATTGATCCAGAAAAAATTACAAATTTTCTTGTCGGCGCGACTAACCGTGTGGTGGAAGGGAACTGATGTTTTTTCCTGTTGGAGGCCGTCCAAGACCAGAAGAGCCTGAGTTGGGGGTCCTATCCAACATGTTTTTGAAGGCCATATGTCGTGTAGATCATGGATCATGTGGATTGACTCAGATCCAGGTCTCTGTAGATCATAGATGTCGAGATCGTGTAGATCACTTGGGATATGGTTGTTCAAATCTTGTTGAGGATCAGATCATATGCGAGTCTTGAAGATCTCCTTAGATATATGTATGGTTAA
Organism: Pinus taeda; assembly: GCA_000404065.3. NCBI lineage: Eukaryota > Viridiplantae > Streptophyta > Pinopsida > Pinales > Pinaceae > Pinus > Pinus taeda. The sequence goes on from APFE030229403.1 coordinate 234,685, forward strand.
TAAAATTTAATTAAATAAAAAATAATTGTTTTGGATTTTTAATTTAGTTAAAATATTTTATTTAATTACAATTAATTTTATAAAAAATACTATAATTTATGATTAAAAATATTAAAAATATGAACTTATTTAAATATAAATATAAAATGAAATAATTTTTTTATTTGATTTAATAGAGGCTCACCATGAGTAATCATATTCATTATGTCAATTTAAACTTCTTAATTTATTTATATTGAAATTAATTGTATTATTAGAGAGAGTCTGTTTATTTGTTGTACGAGAGTCTCTAGATTAGGATTAGTTCATATTTTCTAGGAGGTAGTTCGAATCTCCCTAAATTGATGTAACTTATATATTTCTGATTTTATGATTAATTGAATACAACATTCTTTGCTTGTGCAGTCTCTAGGTGCAGCTAGTTCATGTGTGAGTTGTTGGTTTTAGATTATAAGTTTAAGCTCCCATATTTTAACATGGTATCAGAGTTACTGAGCCTTAGTGGCTCAAGTGCCTTAGTGGTTGGTGAGCCTTGGTGGTAGAATCGAGTGCCTTAGTGGCTGGTGAGCCTTAGTTGTTGGAGTGCCTTAGTGGTTGGAATGCCTTAGTGGAAAAATTGAGTGCCTTAGTGGCTAGTGAGCCTTACCAGTTGGAGTGCCTTAGTGGAAGATTCGAGAGTCTTAGTGGCAAAAGTGGAAACTTGGTGGTTGACAGCCTTGGTTGTTGGTTCAATTGTCCGTGTGACAGAGCCCTAAAATTATGAGGAACCCTAACCAATGTAGGTTTTGGGGGTCAAACTCGTGATGATCAACACTAGCTATGCATTGTGAAAGGGTGCTTATCACCATTGGCTTTAGGGGTTAAACCCACGTTGATCCAAAAAAACTTACAAATTTTCTCGTCAATGTGACTAATAGCGCAGTGGAAGGGCACTGTTGTTTTTTCACACTCGAGGCGATCTGAGCCCAGAAGTGCTTGAGTTGGTGGTCCTGTCCAACGTCTTTTTGAAGGCCATATATCGTGTAGATCATGGATCATGCGGATTGACTCAGATCTAGGTCTCTGTAGATCGTGGATGTCGAGATCATGTAGATCACTTGGGAGATCATTGTTCAGATCTTGTTGAGGATTAGATCAGATCCATGTCTTGGAGATCACCTTAGATATTTCCCCCTGTTGATACATTTTTTTTCTATTTTTTACACGTCCTGCATATTTTTTACTACTGGCCTTATCGATTGTTGGAGATTGAGGATCTAGAGGCAGATCCATAAATGAATCTGGTCACACTGAATAATCATATGATGGAAGCATACCTAAATGAGAGTAACAAGCTCAACAGGACGAATTACTCAAGTTAGAAACTAAAATTGTAGACATTACTTGAGGGGCAGAGTGTGTGGATGATTGCAAATGGGGATGAAATGAAGTCGACTCTGGTAGGAGGTGGAACAACGACAAAGATTCAAGATGGGAGAAGGGGGAGAAAAAAGCAAAAGTATTATTGAAATTAGCAGTGAAAGATTGTATTATCCCTCACATCAGAGAGTGCAATTATGCAAATGATATTTGGGTAACTCTTAGGGATCTATATGAGATAAATAATACAAATCTCTTATTGTTCCTGAATAGAAAAATTCTCTCCATCAGAATGGAGGAGACTGAATATGTCGCTACATTCATCTCTCAGATCAAAGAACATAGAGATAAGTTGGGCGATATAGGGGAGAAAATGGAAAACACTGATCTTGTCACAATTACCATGAATGGTATGACTGATGATTATCAGATGTTTTTTACAGGCTTGAACGCCAGGGGGAAAGCCCCCAATTTTGAAGAATTATTAGGGATCTTGATGCAAGAGGAAGAGAGGCGGATGACTCCAAAACCCTAGAATTTAGATCTCGCAATGATGGCAAAGTAAAATCCTTTGAGAGGTAAACCCGAAACTGGACAAAAAAGCGATGGTACACCCTAGAGAAAGAAAACTCAAGTTATCTCTTTGACTAGAATAGATTCGGGAATCAAGTGTTTTTATTGTGGTAAATTTGGTCACATAGATTAACATTGTTATAAAAAGAGGGATGGTGAAGCCAAACACAGACAAAAGAAACACACAAGGTACTTTCTTGACGAAGACAAGAATCATGAACTCAAATTATTTGTGTCTGATTCTGCTCTGTGAGCTAAAATTGATGAGGCCAAAACCTAGTTTGTGGGTTCAAGAGCATCCACTTACATGGGAGGTAATAGGAATTGGTTTGAAATTTTTAAAGAAACCAACAATGGTACTAATAGCTACCTTGGTGATGACAGAGTCTACTAGATCGAAGGACATGGAGACATTCCTATGATTTTGCCTGATGGCAATATCATACAAGTCCAGAATGTGATGTATGTACCAAGAATTAAAAAGAATTTAATTTTTCTTTCAATGATTTCAGATCAGAACCTGAAGGTAGAGTTTTTTAAAATCTATTGTGCCATTAAGGATTTGTTGGATAAACATAAACTAGTTGCATCTGGAATTCAAATTGGAGGTCCGTACAAGTTGAATGTCATAAGCGTGCCACACCAAGCTTTGAATTCAACAACAATGACAAGAGAGAATCTTTGGCACCAAAGATTCAGACACATCAATCTTCCTGATTTAGTGCTGCTACAATAGTAAGGTATGGTGAATGGACTCCCCGTTTTAAAAAATGCACATGTTGATTGTGATGGATGTGCACTTGGAAAGATGCATAGGGTTTATTTTCCCTCAAGTTTAAATAGAATAAAGAGAGATATCCTATAACTTGTGCACAATGATATATGTGGACCAATGTAGAAAACATCATTAGGAGGAGAATATTAATTTTTATTATTTGTTGATGGTTGCACAAGATATACATGAGTATATTTTCTTAGCAAGAAAATTCATACATTTGAGTATTTTAAAGAGTTTAGAAGTATGATTGAAAAACAGACAAGGAAGGTCATCAAAATTATTTTCTCAGATCAAGGGGGAGAATACGAGCTAGGTAACTTCATCAAATATTGCAGGGACCATGGAATAATTTAGCAGTCTACAGTTCCCCACACTCCATAGTAGAACAAGGTTGCAGAGAGGAGGAACAAAACTCTAGTGGAGTGTGCATGCATCATGTTGGAAGGTAAGAACCTATCTAATGGTTATTGGGTAGAAGAAATTAATAATGCAATCTATTTAAAGAATAGGAACCCAATGAAGAGCCTTGACCTTAAGACTCCATTCAAGGATTTATATGGTTTTAATCCTATAGTTAGTCATTTAAGAGTTTTTGGTTCAAAATATTTTGCCAATGTTCCTAAAGAGGATAGGAAGAAACTGGATGGGAAGGCCATCAAATGCATATCTGTAGGGTATTGTTTTGAGTTTAAAGCATACAGATCGTTTAATCCATCTACTCACAAGGTGTTTGCGAGTAGAGATGTTATATTTCATCAGCAGGTTGATGAATTAAATAGAGAGAAAGGCTATGAGGAGTGGCACATTCCTTTGCTAATTGAGGAAAAAAATGGGGAAATTAAAGATAGTCATGTGCAGCAACAACAACAACAACAAAAGGAAGAAACTAGTGATGTAGGTATAGTCAGCCAACCAAGTCCGCTAAGGAGTGAGCAAGACATATTTAAGGCAAGTCTGCCACTAAGGAGATCAGGTAGGCAGACTCAATTACCAACAAGGTATAGAGAAATGCTCTTATAAATATCACTTTAAATGTTATTGAGCCCTAAAATTATAAAGAAGCAACTCTATACGATGAATGGAGGGCAACCAGGGAAGAGGAATATGAGTCAATACTTAAGAACAAAACCTGGGATTTAATTGAATTGATGTAAGGGAAAGAACCTATAGGTTGCAAGTGGTTATATAAACCTAAATTTAACTTATATGGTAGTGTAGAAAAATACAAAGCTAGGTTGGTAGCTAAAGGTTACTCACAAAGAGAAGGAATTGATTATGAGGAAACCTTTGCTCCAGTAGCTAAGCTAAACACTATTAGAATGAGGATAGCTTTTTCTACAAAACATCATTGAAGTCTACACCAACTAGATGTGAAGTCTGCATTTTTAATTGGAGAATTGAAAGAAGAGGTTTATTTAAAACAACCCGAAGGGTTTATGAAAGATGGGTAGGAACATTTACTCTGCAAGTTAAAGAAATAATTATATGGCTTAAGACAAACGCCTAGGCCATGGTATAAAAAACTTGATTCATTTTTCTTGTAGCATAGTTATAAGAGGAGCAAAAACAACCCAAATTTGTATACTATGTTTGATGAAAATGGGCAAATTGTTTTGATTTCTTTATATGTAGATGATTTAATTATCATTGGAAATTCTGATGAATTGATTAAAGAAATCAAAATGTAGATATCACAAGTTTAGAGTTTATAATATTGAGTTTAATACAGTTTATAATATTGGGTTTAATATCATGTTTATAATATTGGTTTTAATATTAGGGTTTATAATATTGAGTTTAATATTAGGGTCTAGAATATTGGGTTTAATTTTGGTATTACAATATAAGGTTTAATATTAGGGTTTATAATATTAGGTTTATACTATTGGGTATAATATATGATTTTGATATCAAGGTTTGTAATATTGAGTTTATAAGTTTAGTATTAGGGATTAATATTGGATTTATAATGTTGGGTTTATAATATTGGGTTTAATATTAGGATTTATAATATTGGGTTCAATCTTAGGGATTATAATATTGATTCTATAATATTAAGGTTTAATACTTGATTTAATGTTAGCTTTAATATTGAGGTTTATAATGTTGAGGTTTAATATTGAGTTTAGAATATTAGGTTTTATAATGTTAGGGTTTACAATATTGGGATTGATATTAGGGTTTAATATTGTGACATTAGAATTGTACAAAAATCTATACAATGTTGGATTGTGACAAACATTATTGCAGTGTGATAATCGTTGTGACAATGTTACATTACATTGCAATTTATTCAACTTCACATTGCAACATTACAAAATTAGGGTTTAATATTAAGGTATATAATATTATGTTTAATATTAGGGTTTATAATATAGGTTTAATATTAGAGTTTATAATATTGGGTTTAATATTGAGGTTTATAATATTGGATTTAATATTAAGATTGGTAATAGTGGGTTTTATAATATTGGGTTTAATGTCGGTTTATAATATTGGATTTAATATTAAAGTTCATAATACTCGGATTAATATTAGGGTTTATAACATTAAGTTTTGTAATATTAGGGTTATATATTGGGTTTATAATTAGGATTTATAATCCTGTGTTTCATATTAGGGTTTATAATATTAGGTTTGATATTAGGTTTATAATATTCAGTTGAATATTAGGGTTTATAATATTGGGTTTAATATTACAGTTTATAATATTGGGTTTAATATTAGGGTTTAATTGTGACATTGGAATGGTACAAAAATCTATCCAACATCACATTGTGACAAACATTGTGGCAATGTGACAATTAATGTAACAATCATTGTTGCAATGTGACAATTAATGTAACAATCATTGTTGCAATGTGACAATTAATGTAACAACCATTGTTGCAATGTTGCATTACATTGCAATTTATTCAATGTCACATTGCAACTTCACAAAATTAGCGTTTACAATATTGAGTTTAATATTAGTGTTTAATATTGAGTTTAATATTTGGGTTTATAATATTGGATTTAATATTAGATTTTATAACATTGAGATTAATATTAGGGTTTAATGAGCTTATAATATTGGGTTTAATATTAGAGTGTATAAGATTGAGTTTAATATTTAGGTTTCTAATATCGGGTTTTATAATATTGGGTTTAGTATTAGAGTTTCATATTGGGTTTAATATCAAAGTTTATAATATTAGGTTTATAATGTTTGTTTTATAATGTTATGGTTTAATATTGGGTTTAATATCAGGGTTTAAAATTTGGGTTTATAATATTAGGTTTAATATTGAGGTTTAATATTGGGGTTATAATATTAGGTTTCATAATGTTAGAGTTTTAATATTAGGCTTTTAATGATATTAACATTAACATGCACACATTTCAACATAATGGTCCTTGGTGTTATCTTGACCAATGATCAGTGATGGTATATCATCGATATATGGATCATTGTTTGTTACAAGAATAATTAGAGTTACAATAATAAAAAAATTATGGTTATAAAAATAAAAGATTAGAATATTCCCTTGTTATCCTAGTTGTTGTTTCTATTATTTATTACACCCCTCTTGCAATATCTTTTTCCTTATTGAATCCTTGCTAGACCTATTTTATCTTAAGAAAAGTAAAACATTATTTTTACTAGAGTTAATCGACTCCTTGGCTTGGTTCAAACTCTTGTACCTTCCTTTGTGTTCACTAATGATGATAAATCCCTTCTTTGATGAGGTGGTACTAGTTGGCTCTCCGCAGACATGAATCCACATATATCACCACATCTAATTCTACTTCATCAATAGCCAGTAGTAATAAAAAATTTTACTATACACTATTATATTACCTTGATCTCTACATCCTTATTTATTCTTCTAGATGGATGATGGCTAGGATGATCATGAACCTCTAATTTATGTTTGTTGACCATATCATTGCTATTATATTAGGTTGTGAGCTTGCGTTTAACAAGGCACTTATCTTGGTATAATTGACATGGATCTTAATTTGGAATAGTTTGGTCATCTCCTTCTCTTCCTTGTGATGAAGGATATACTATTATTCACCTTATTTTGACTTGATGTGTAGATAATATTCTTGTCCATATTAGAGCTTCTTCCCACCAAATTGCTCAATTTTATGTCTAGAATATTTCTTTTCTTCCCATCCTTCTTCTAGTTCATTGATTTCGTCTCTGGATGTAGTTTCCAACACTTCTTCTCAATGTGACTTTCAATCTTGTAGTGGTTTCAGCAGTAATTTCTAGGATCCTTGTAATGAAATGTAGTGAATACTATCTTTTTATCCTCCACACTTTCCATTTATTTTTCTCAACATCATAGTCTTTTAGTGCTCTTTTTTCTTTTAACCACTTAACTACCCTTTCTTTTGGCCTATGATTTCTAGATATCGCGCATATACATAAGCCTCGTCCAAAAGTATTTGGTTGAACAACATCACTTACTTTCATAGATGGTTATGTACTGCCCTATATATTTTAGGAATACATATAAGGTCTTCGGAGAAATAACCAACAATATATCCATCTTCTTAGATTCAATGGTGTTCCTTCACACTTTGCCCTACCTCCACTTGCAGTAGTTCCATTGGATGACTAATCATATACATACCCAATGGGGTAACATTGTGACTTTATGAGGGTTTTAAAATCCTCCCACTTAGTTATTGGGGGATCATCTTATACCCCTAATTTTATTCATATGGATTTTTCACTAGGCTAGGCATGGGCCACTAAATTTAGTATAGTAAATGATATTTTTCACTCTTGTTCCATATATTGAACTCTAAAATACACTTCTAATAGCTAAAACTAATGATTTGGTTTTAAGGTATTTATATTTACTTGGTATATATTTACATCAAACTTATCTTCCATGTTGAATAGGGAATGTGATCAGTGGGTAATGACACTTAAACTTGACTTCTCTTTCTGAGTTTCTTTCCTTGAATCTTTTTCTAATAATTCACGATCCCATAATTTTCCCTGTAATTTAACCTCTCAGTTAGAACCTCCATATTCTTGAATTCCAAGCTTATTCACTAGTGATTCCACAAGGAAGTTCATATTGTAGTTGATGTCAGGGACCAACACTCCATCCTCATGAATCTCTCTTATGCTAGATCATTGGGGTTATCATGAATATACTCATCAACCATAGCTAAGGTTTTGTGACTTTGTGCTTAAATTAGTTCTTAGATCCACTAAACGTTCCCACAAAATTTTGATAAAGAAACCTACTCTCGCACAAATTTGATCGATAAATTATTGTGTATATTCCACTAGAATAGTTTCTCATAAAAGATTCAATGATATTATTGAAAAAGAACTATTGTTAAGTTTTCATGAGATTCTAGATCCTTTAATTGGATTATTTTCAACTTAATTATTTAAATTACTTGAAATTAAAGAAATGGAAAATAGAAAGAAATACACACATCATCCATAAGAAACAAAAACATTCTCCCCATGAAACACTAACAGGAAAAAACCCAGTTAGAAGGTCAGGCTATCACCGCTCTCCTTTCTTTAGTATGGAAAATTTGCAAGTATAATGAAGTGGTACTCTTTATTGAGTGATGTGAGACCTATGGCCTATATGGAATAATCTTAACTCCCTTTACTTTCTCTCTTTCTTCTCACTCTTAGCTTATTTTATCTACTATGGAACAAATTAAAATAGAAAGAATGAAATTCCTAGTCCTCCTAGTAGCCTAATATATAAGATAGCTCAATATTCAACTAGGGATAAGGTTTGACTCCCTTGACTCTCAAATAGAGTTAAAATTTTGAACCTTATAAAATATTGTTCAATTTCTATACATGTCTAGTCCAATATTCATGATTAATAAGGGATAAAATTTATTTCATGCATACCATGGTGGCTAACATGGTCAAAAACCTTATAAGAGACATGGATAAATTTTGCATATTAATTCAATTGGATTCACTTCTTAACTTTTAGAAAGGTCTCCAAGAGTAGGTTGAGTACCAGAGGGTCTAGAACAACTGAGAGATTTTTAACCCAAAAAAAATTCATTTAAGTTCTTAAAATACCTCTTGAAATTTTTAGACCCCAATCCTACAAACTGGGACCTATTGGTAAAAAATGACCCTCTAAGCTAATACATCTGCCAACACATTTTGTTTTCCTTTCTTATATATAATTTCAAAGTCATAACATATCATCTTTGTAACCCGTTTTTGTTACTCTTCTAAATATAATCATTGCTCCAAGAAGCACTTCAAACTATCATGATATTTTTTTCTTTTATCTTGAAGTGTACTCCTATTAGGTAGGGGTGCCACTTCATAACTACGTGCAATATGGAAAACATTTCCTTTTCATAAATGGGTTTGAGTAAATTATTTTCTTTACTTCATGCCTTTTAGAGGAAAGGGTCCTTACTTATTATCAATACTACAATAATGCACTTTGTATCAATAACACCCTCCTCCCACATTTACCCAAGTTAACGGGTCCATTGGGGTAAACATGCGACGAAGAGTTACTATGATATGATTCATCCTCCCATATCACCTTTAAGGAGTGAAACCTAAGTACCAACACTTTAAAGACATCCCTTAGGAGCTACAGAACCTTGAGGAGCCAACCAACCCCTCTAAGTTTCCAACCCCTTAGAGAACTTGATTCTTGACTAAACTCGGCCCTCGGTCATTCCATGAAAAACCTTCTATGCAGATTATACCATCCATTCACTCTAAAAATAAGGAATCCATGCATCAGTGGCCTTTTCCAAGTAGTTGTGTGCCAGCGACCCTAAATTCTGCGTCACTTTTCTAGGTCTAGGACTAAGGCCTCTGCCCAGAACTTGATGAAACTTCAAGAAATGATAGGTAATATTGATACATGGCTAATAATATAAAAAAATTAATAAAGACTTGACCTGACCCCTACTAGCCATGATAGGAATTCCATTAAAAACACCATGAACATGTAATCTACAAATCATAAAAACAAATCTGAGGATAGGGATCTCATACGTATTTGAGATTCATCAATAAGGTTTGATGCCCTCTCACAATACCTACAATATCATATTCTAGGTCATACATTTATTTACTAATCAAAACATGATGAGACCCATAACAAAAGTATGTCATAAACCATTCTTATAACAAGCACAATAAAAATTATAGAACAACCATTAAAGCCACATAATAGCAAGTACATTTACACATAAAACATGAGAGAAAAGATCTCTTATTAACATATGAAAAAGGAAACAAAGCAAGGGACTTCCATGTACTCCCTGACCATAGATTGGGTTGGCCCAAATATTTCTTTCAATCACCCCTATGACATATTCCACGCATGAATTTGGGACTCAAAACAAAACGAATCAAGGCTTCATTAGGCTTTATTGTGTATCATGCCAAAGGATTCCAAGGCCCAAACAATAAACATGCACTACAGGATTTATCGTAATCTTGCCATATACCGGTCAAGGGATCACTATGCCCTAAACAAGAATATATGCCTCTAGATCTCTCCACCAAAACCATGAGGATTTTGTCCATCTCCACCCTCTAGGATTTATCATGTATCTTGCCATTACCATTCAAGGGATTCCTAGGCCCAACAAGGATATTCACAATGAGGATTAACCGTGTATCCCACCATTACCAGTCAAGGGATTCCTATGCCTCATGACCTTTCCTGAGACCATCCCACTCAGTTTCGAAACCATCTAGCAATCCATGTCAACCAACTAAAAGAACCCCATCACACCATGGTTATCCAAAAATGGCAAGGAAAGGCTGAAAACCATTGTCATACCTGGAAAACCCCATGCCAATAATAACAAGAGGTCCAAATACACACATGCATATACCATGCATGCCAAAGCTAGCAAGGAAATCATACATGCAACTTGATACCTAGAAGTAATCCTTTTATAGTTGCTTAATCCTGCTCTTCCTTGCTTGACCTTTTCTTCCCTTTTGCTTTCTTGTCCTTGCTTTTCCTTCCTTCCCACAATGCTACAGTTCTCCAAGAATAATCTAAGTGTGTGAGAGTATGAGAGAGTAGAGAGAATAGAGAGACAACTCCAAAATTGAACTAACAAAATGTTATGAACTAATCCTCAAAAGCATTTTTATCAATGATGCCTCTATTTTCTTCAATTTCCATTATTTTCTCTTCATTTTCCTCCTCACACACAAGTTGTGATCTTTCAGCTTCATTTTCTCCTATTTTCCATTATTTTCATAAATAAAATGCCAATTACTGCCACTTGCCTTTCCAAAGTCTTTATCATTTCCTTTGCCAATTTCTTGTTATCCATAATAAACCAAATGAACACCCACTAGGATTTTTTTCCCAGCATTCATCTTGGAATATGTGTCCCATGGCCTTGGTCTTGTTTTTCCTTTGTTAACTTTATTACATGGATTTTTAACCTGAGGTTGTTACATTATCAAAACTACATTAATGGCATGACCTAAGGCATCACATCTGACATTAAAGGTTCTTGTGAAGTTATGTGTGTCTAGGATTGGAGTTGTACATACATTCTCCTTAAATTTTCCAAAATCTTTGGATGTTTTCTTGAGTCCAATAAAATTCCTCCTTTTAAAAAAATGTTATTATAAGCTTTCCTATGACCAAAATTCTTGACAATATTGTGGTAATAACCCATAAATCCTAAGAATCCTATAATATTCTTTAAGATTTTGAGAATGACCATTCCATCATAGCTTTAAGTTTGCTTGATTCCACTCTAACACATTTATGAGATACAATTTGACCCAAATATTCCACTTCTTGAATCCCAAAGGCACACCTCGAAGGCTTTTCATATAGTTATTTCTCCTTGAATAATTTTAAACCCATGTAATCATGTTTTACATGCTCTTCCAAATATTTATTGTAGATTAAGATATCATAAGAAGATATTAACATGAATTTTTTGATGAAAGGTTTGAAAATAGAATTCATCAAGCTCTAAAATATTGAAATTGTTGTAGTAAGGCCAAATGGAATCACCAAACACTCATAATGACCTTCATTTGTTTCAAAGTCTATCCTAAGAATGTCTTCTTACCTCATTTTGAATTGGTGATATATATAATGGATATGCACCTCGATATAGAAAACTTCTCCTTGAAATTGATCTAATAGTTCATTAATGATAAGAATATGAACCTTATCCTTAATGGTCATTTTGTTGAACTTTCTATATAATTAATCTTCCTTTTTCTCACCCATCATCATCAATGAAGGAATAAAACTTTGTAATGGTTAAATGATGGGAACCTCTAACATTTATTTAATCATGTGATCAATCTCACTCTTTTGAGCATATGAGTTTTCAAAAGGTGTAGTGTCAGGTAGTACATTTCCAAGTTACAAATAACTAGCATGGCTATGATCTATAACAAGTTGAATACCTTTAGGCATCTCTCCAAACACCATGGAATGATTGTCAATAACTTTTTAGAGATCCACTAGAGAATGGGGTCTCAATGCTTGAAAACATAGGGAGAATAATTATTAAATTACACGATGGTGTCCCATTTCTAATAATTTTTTCATGTTATTAGAGTTTATCACTTTAGAGGGTTTCTCTTGGATACCTCTTTATTCAATTTCTTTAATTCTAAGGAAAAATTTAGTAAATTTTCCTGAAACCTAAGAGTCATAGTTCCTCATGATTGAACATTATAACCCCAACACAACATCAACATCACCCATTTAGATTGAAATCAAGGGCATATCCAATAAATACTCCCCTGTAGTGATATTAACACTATGGAACTCCCTTAGAAAAAGTTATGGTATCTCTACTTGCAATCATTATTTGAAACCGTAGTGCTATGCATATAAAATAATTGAGAACTTTGAAAAATATGTAATTAATGAATTTATGGGAAGTACTACCAAAATCAATGAATATTATTGCCTTTTTATTTTTGTTATATCCTTTCATCTTGAGATTTTGAGGAGTACTTATGACGATCAATGCATGAAAAATATATGCTTGGAGTAGTCTCTTCTAGTTATAGACGTTGTGATGGTTCCAATTCTTGTTCTTCTCCCTCTTCATAATCTATACATAATAATTTTCTCTCACTATGTTTATGCCGCTTACCATACTTGTTGTCACATTTGAAACATAATCAATTTTCAACCTCTTTCATCCATTTCTTGAGGTTCGAACCTTATAGATTGAGTGAGGTTAGGAGAGAGAACATGGTTCTTTCTATAATTATTACTGGATACCTTCTAGTAGCCGTTTTTTTACCTTCAACTTTCCTTTCCACATAGAAAATATGGTCTATGGATTTAGGTTACAAAAGAGGTTGGAAACTGATAAAATACTTAGAGGGGGTGAATTGTAATTTATAAATTTGATGGTATGGCATATAGCTAGTTAATGCTCTGATCCCAACAATGAAATGAATCAATAATGTAGTAGATTATTATTTTTTTAAAATATAACCCTTTTTCAATTGTTGAAAGATTATTGGATTTTGTTATATGTCCAGACACATTCAAATCGTAGCAAATTAGAACGTCAAGATACTTAATAGGAATAGTATTTTGTAATCTAACATGAACTGTTGAGAGCTACTTTGACCATATAATCTAAATATTTTTGCTACTAGAAACATAGAAAAATTTCTAAAAATACCTTAGATGTTTCTAGTAGCAAAAATATGTAGATGATATGGTAAAAAGTATCTCTCAGCATCTCATGTTATATTGGGTTCCTCTCATTCATCAAGTCCTTAATAATGGGAAGAAATTCAACTCGGCTCATATTCTCTCATCCAACTTATAACAAGAAGTTATAAGGTTCAAGGAAACGCAACCATGTAATGCCCAATATTCTTCATGTTAATTTTTTGCATTGATGCAATTTGTTACAATCCCCCTCTCATTTATGAAGTGATATTGGTCTCCTAATAGTCACCCAATGCATATATATTATGCAAAAATTTGGAAAGTAAGTCATAGAAACTTCTTTTATGAAATTTGTGACAACATTATGATTTCTCTACATATCTTATTAACAAATCAATCACCCCTAGGCTTACCTAGGATGATAAGGATGAAGATAATGATATAAAGGATTGGTTTATCTATGAAGAATTCTCTTATATTAGGGTTTAAAAAGGGGAATCATACCCTCACTTACTTCATAAATATGTACCTTATTGGTTAGTTAAACTGCGGTTATTGGAATTGTTGCCATCTTCAAAAATATCAAAAGAGGATTTGCTAAATTTTCCTTTTCCATTAGAAATTTAATAATATTTTTTAAACACTTAACACGCTTTGAAGGAGACAAAGTAATTTGAAGTAATTTGGCTAGATCAGGAGAAATTGAAATGACATGATCCAAAAGGAATAATGGAATATGCATTGTTCTTTAGTAAAAGCTAAAGTTTATATTCATGATCATTCACCATTTGATACAATTTGTGAGAGAGCATAACATTATGAAGATATTAATTAACTATTTGAACAAATCAAAGATCATTTAAATGCTTTTTAATTTCTAATCTTTTGACTTAGTAAAATAAATTTTCTAAAATAATGAAGTGGAATATAAGGAGTTACTTTGAGTTTAGTCACTCCGAGTTGTCTCACTAATTAGGTAGAATAAGAGATAAGAAAATATACTTCTTCTTTAACAACTCAAGATTATCAAGAAGCCAAAAAAATAATATAGGTATCGATATTGATGAACATTGTGAACAAGAAGAAAAGGAATAGGAATAAAACTAAATAACTGTTGTAAGTACTCCTATGAATATCACTAGAACCATGTTTACATCATCATTAACTCTAACTACTACAATTGATTCCACCCCAGATATTGTTCTTACTTGTCAATTTTCCACTACAATAATAAACATAGACATTTTAGAACATGTTAAAGAGATTGTATTGCCCTTAACTAGTTATGTTCTAAGTGGGAAAAGGAATACCATAGTTAAATCAATGGATAGGAAAGGAAAATTGGGAGAACTTGTGAAAACTTCCGAGTAACCATAAAATGCCTTGCAATTAAATGATGAATATTCTTTTGAAGAAATTGCTAATGTACTAGGAGAATTTACTTACTTATGCAAATAAATGGTCAATAAGAAAAATAACTATTCAATTGAAGCTAGAAAAATAACAAGTTTCATGGTTACAAACTCAATTGAAAAAATAGGAGGTTATGTTATTTGAGAAATACTAGCAACATAGATTTATGGTCATTGAAAAACACAACGCAAACATAGTAACAATAAAATATCTACATAAAAAGGAGATATGTTCTAGTAAAGAATACCATTGAAAATAAATGGCCACTCTTTTATTAGATGATCCAAAAACAAAATATTATCATAGGTTATAAAATTGGAATAAAATAATTATTGATTTAAGATATTAAATTAATAATTATTAATCTAGACTATTTAATTATTTAATGGAGACATTTAGAATTAGTATATTGTTGTAACAAGATATGACTCTACAAATGTGTCGTATCTTAGGCTCTATTTTAGGAGATTTGCTAGCAAGTTGTTTTAATAGCATTTATTGTAAGTGGACACTTGTTATTTAATAAGTGATCCATAATTAGAGGTAGTTAGGACATTTTAGCTTATAAATAGCTCATTGCAAGAGTGTTTTATTGTTCGGGTGTAAACTCTTGCAAAATCAATATGTAATTGTTTTTTTTCTGATTAATAAAATTAAGTGTCTGAGGACACTTCTACCATTATTGTGCTATCAGAGCTCCAGTAATGCTGCAGTGGATGTGAGGAGGAGATTCCATCTCTACGTGGATGTGAGGATGAGATTCCATCTCTACAAGTTTTTGGAAAACTCCATTGAATTTATCAGCAAATGATTGGTATGGAATTTGTCTAGTTCTTTTGTTTAAAAAGAACATAAATTTTATTATTGATTTTAGATTTGAAAATTCTAAAATCATTTTTATTATTAAGAAAAAAAATGCAAAATCTGTGTGACTTTTCTACAAAATCTGTGTGGCTATTGTGATGCAACAGATGTGGATTTGCATCTATTGAGTGACAGTGTCAACGTCAGCATTCAGACTTTGACGAAGACCCTTGCACCTAGAGGATCCTCCAGTTTCTGTCATGAGACCATCTGACTTCTCATACTTGTCTTACTTCTCATACTTGAGCTTCTGATCTTCCACCGCTTGCTTCATTTTTGCTGTATCTTTGAACATCCCATGGTTTTCCTTTGGTAACTCATTTAAACGTGTTTCCAGATAGATTATCCAGCCGTTGATTTTCTTTTCCACGGTTTGAGTAACCTCTATAAGATTTTGCATGCTTTCATTATAGTTCTCCACCTCTTCGTCGTACTTCTTTCTCCATTCAACTGCTGCATCCAATGCTTCGCTCTGCGCCTACTCGAACATAAACCTGTCTATTCATCCAACGCTTCACTCTGCGACTACTCAAACATAAACCTGTCTATTCATCCAACGCTTCGCTCTGTGACTACTCGAACATAAACCTGTCTATTCTTGTATGTATCAGTGTGATCAAGGTCAGCTTCCATAGTCCACATTATGAGATAAATGATGGTACCAGTGACCATCATTGATAGCAATACCAAGAAGCCTGTCGAGCTGAGCGTGGCCATTGTACTCACTGGATTTTTACCAATTAAGAGAAATAATTGGTAAAATGTGTGGTACTCTGTATTACCAGCGTGCAGGACAGCCTAAAAAAATATTCAGCCTCTTAAAGAATTTTTATTTGGAAGTTTAAAGTTGAATTAGTGAAGATGCATTACCTGCGTGGATAAACAAAAAAGACAGCCGAACAGAGAGAAGTGTCGAAGCATTCGCCTCCGTGGATAAATAAAACAAGCCAGTCATCATGGATAGCTAAAGGCATGCACCTGTTTTTTTTTTGCAGTGAAAACAGCAGCAAGAAGCCAGCCAATGTGACCTAGCATGGATTGCTAAAAGCATGCACCCTGAGTTATTTTAAATGGTCAAAGGATGTGGTTTTTTAAAAGCATGATGTATGCTTTAAAGTTCACGTAAAATTCACTTATGTTTCTTAATTGGAGTTTTAAAGAAAAGATGGAGGGATAAGGTGAATCATAGAGTTTTTTTTGTAATGGAGAAATAAGCTGAGTTGGTTATTTTATCAAAGAAGAGTTTTTTTATTTTATTTTAAATTTGGGTTCATCACATTGTAACTCAAGTAATTTTACTTTGAGAGGGGGTAACATTTTTTGACCGGGTTTTGAAAGAGCATCATTGGAAAAGTCAAGTTTTGAAAGTTATCTTGTAAATATTTGAGAAATAGCTCAATGATTTTTCTCTTGTTTCAATGACTATATGAGGGTTAAGGCCAAGCCCCAATAGATCATTTTTTTTGTAGTGTGTTGTGTGTTCTGTGTCCCATCTTGATATTTTTTCTGAACCTGATTCTTGGTGCGAAGCTTCAACACTACAATGTCAAAGTTGATTAATTTGTTTTCTGATTCCGACAAACTTGAAGGTACAAAATATTATAAAACATGGCAACACCTCATCAAAAGCACTCTGATTTATAATGAATTGTGGCAGGGTATATGTGATGGTGATATTAAGCCAAATAAACCCACAAATGCAACTACACTAGCAAAATGGGAAGTTAAGAATGTCAAAGCATTAGCTCTCATTAAATATTATGTCAATGATGTCCATATAGAAAATGCTACAGATGGATGGTTTGCTTTGAGGACTTTTAAAGAATTCTTCGATACATGAATGAAAGAAAGTCGATCTACAATTAAAATTGTTGCAATGAAAACTGACTAAAGGAGGTGATGTTCTTGAATATATCTCAAGACTTAAGAATATTAGGTAGGAAATTATTAATGCTAGTTTTCTAGCAGTAAATGATAGTTTTATGGTCACAATTTTAATTTTTGGACTTCCTTCTTCCTACAAACATTTTTTGGAGACTCTACAATTAAGTGGTAAGTTAGAGAAACTAAAGTTGGATGAGCTCTGTGAAATGTTGACCCAACATGATAAAACCTTTGGGAAGAAAAAGAAAGTTGGTGAAGATGTCTTTTTCACAGAGGCTAGCACTAGTAAATCATCAACTAACAGTTCTCAAGGTAGAGGCAGAGGGAATTTCAATCGGAACCAAGCAGCACATAATGTACAAAGTCAAGGTCAAACCCAAAGTAGAGGAAACAACTTTAATAGAGGCAACAGTTCAAGTAGGAGTAATTTTCAAGATAGAGGAAACAATCAAGGAAGAGTCTACTTTCAAGGAAAAGACAATAATAATCAAGGTAGAAGACAACCTCAAAATAGAAGTAAAAGCAGAGGCAAAGGACAATCTTCAGGAAGAGGAAGAGACTTAATTCAAATTGTGTGTCAAAGATGTAACAAAGTTGGACATTATGTTGAAGACTGTTGAACTTCTCTTAATAAAATTCCCAAGTTTCATAAGCACTTAGCACAATTTGCAAATGATCAAGATGATGATAACTCAGAATATGTTTTTACTTCCTCGTTAGCATTACAACTTTCATCCCATCTTACAAGTGATTATGAAGATGCCTAGATCTTGGATTCAGGGGCAACTCAACACATGACTTGTCGATGTGATTTTTTTTGGAATTTTCAAGATTTCCATCTTAATTCCATTTTTCTTGCAAATGATACAAAACATACTCCTTAGGGAAAAGGAGCAGTGAAAGTTTTTCTCCTTGGAATTGGAGAAAAAATGATTTCAAATGTATGGTATGTACCAACCTTTAAGAAAAATTTGATGTCTTTACTCATGATTCAACAAGCAGGACATTAGGTAATTATGGAAGATGGCCTAGTTAAGATTAATTTAGTCAAACAAAGCTTGAAAATTGTGATGACAGGTTATGAAGATGGAAAACTATTAAGGATGAAAGGGACAGTTATTCCAAGGGATTCTGATTTTGCAGGG